>JAQGAU010004326.1:0-11791 GCA_034698045.1 Paramacrobiotus richtersi | reverse complement strand
CAAGAAGATTTCGGTATCGGCGTCACAAACGATTTTTTCCAATGAGAAGGAAAGTTTCCGGTACTCAAGCAAAGGTTAAACAGTATGATTAACGGAAGAACAATGCTGTTTCCACACGCTTTAAGGAGAGAGTTTGAAATTCGAAAAGGACCCGAAGATGTAGAAAATTTCGAATCAGATAATGCCTTAAGTACGTCATTTTGGTCAACAGTTAACGGTAAATCTGAACGATCCCTCCTGCAATGCGAAGAACAGTGCGATTCGCAATTATTTTGCGATTCCAGAAACATCCGATTAAATTCGTTTGCCTTATCACTATCAGAAAACAAAACGTTACCGTTCCCAGTTTTTAACGGTGGCATAGCGACACGATCAACACTTTGCTTAACAAACTGCCAAAATTTTTTAGGGTTGTTCCGCGAAGAGGTAGCAACGTTCAAAATATTCCGTCTATGCAGTGACCTAATCAAAGAATCGACTTTCTTTGACCTTACTTTCCAACATTGTTTTAGCAAAAGTTTCGCATCTGGAGATGTTACTTTAACATATTTTCGAAAAGCGAGATTTCGTGCGTTTATTGCTTTTTTTATGGTAAGGGGATAAAATTTTCGCTTACAGTTCTTTGCGCCGTTGAAAACAAAAAACTTTTCTGCCGTCTTCAGGATAACGTCATCAAGTTCTACTGCCATTTGCGAAGGATCTCTTGATGACAGTACACTGTTCCAGTCAATTTCAGCTAATGCTCTCCGAAACGGTTCAATTTTATCAGGTGCAATGACCCACTTCTTCCGATTAACCGATTTCACTTTACTTGATTTAACATGTATGTAACTTTAACATTTAACTTGAAGTGTTTCAATCCCAGTAACCGCAGGCCAATCCCCGGATAGAGTTTCCGAAACCCACAGGCCTCGGTGGATAATGCTCCCAAAAATCCAAACTGGACCCCTCCCCCATGCGGATGTCCACCGAAGATGTACTTGAATCGTGGATCTAGTTCGGCCGTCTTGACGATGCGAATGGGAAAGTAGTCGCAGAACCATTTCCAGTACGCTGATGCGGACCATGGCCGTGACCGCTTTTTACCCGCTTTAGATTTCAGTATTTTGGATTGGTTGGTTTCTTCTTACTACGAGTACCTATTGTACAAATGCATACCTGACCGCAACTTACACAGTGAATCAGTCTGTTACTGTCAGTGATTACCAATATTGTCTGTAACCGAATAACAGCAGTACTTTAATGTACTTACTAATGTACGGGAGTACACTATCTACAGCAAAGGTTTGGTACATACTCAACGGGACAAAGTCTGTCACTTTACGACTCACTTACGCTGAACCATCTATTTTACTCATTCCTGATTGATTTCGATCGAAGTAGACAAGTAGGAAGGTAGTTTGGTTCTGCGGAACCCCTAGTGACCAAGCTACTAGATGTATGACTGTAACGGACTGAAACGACATTAAAAATTTTAATAACAGGAAGATGAATGCAGTGATATAATTATAGTCTACATCTGCATGCTTAGAACCATGTTTGTGCCGCACTTATACCATTCGATGTATAGAAGTATTAACTCAAAGCAGCTGTCCATCGCTATGCGATAAGATAAAGTAACGAAAATACATACGACCAACAATGAAATAATACAAACTCTTATTTCCTTTTCTGGTATCATAGCTGCATTACATGCTGTAACTCCCATAATACAAATGATTTTCAGAAACTATGAGTACAATAGTTACGTAATTTATCTAGGACTGTTACCAAATGAAGAACGAGATTAATTGGCAAATTGTATGCCAATTAATCTACTTAGCAAACAACAGGCGCTAAAAGTGTCAGCTTTAACAGCACACTGAATGCTAACAATTTCTTTGTACCAAAGCCCATCGCGTGAGTCAAACTCGGCTGACTAATCGCCAGCTGGAAGCAGTTCTTAATCTCTGCCGGTACGGTTATTGATCATATCCATGACTCACACACGCTATGAGCAAATCGACATTAAATTTTCTCAAGTTCACGTTCCGATCAGCCGGCAGCCGGCAGAGCACGATGATATCATCCGACTAAGTACTCGTATTGTACGCGGTGCGCCGGTGCCGTATCGATTGGCTCGGAAATCAACAGCAGCAGTATGCGTTCGAACAAGCTTGAAAACTGCCGATTCTCGTATGTGCTATTTATGCTTGTTCACGCCGGTTTCCTTTATAAACTCTGTGGAGTTCCTCCACACTGCGGTCTTTTGAATTTTTCTCGACTGTTTCTTCACCTTTTTCTCCTACTGTTCCTGTTTTGATTGTGGTATGTTGGCTGCCAAAATGACGGCCAGCGCAGTGCGCCAAATGCTAGTCGAGTTCGCCGCTTACATCGGCAACGATCCCTACATCGCCATCCGGATTATCGTCATTTTCGGCGGCGTCCTCGTGGCCCTGGTGCAGAAACTCATCTACAATGTGTCCATCGCGGACTATATGAACTTTCTGGCGCAGAACCCGTATTTCGGAGCTACCTTTGGGATTATGGGAGTGGGAGCGGGACTGGCGTGTCTACAGCAGATCTGGACTATTTGCCGGAATTTCTACACGACGTACATGACCAGTTCCCTGCAGATCCCCAGTACCGATCAGAGTTTCAACTGGGTACTGCAGTGGATCTTCTCCCTGGAGATGGAGAACCAGTTTCATATCAGTGTCAACACAACGGTGACGCATAATAATTATGGCCATGAGAGTGGGGTGAATTTTGATTTTATTCCCAATGAAGGCGTCCATTTCTTCAAGTAAGTGAAACTGTGAAACAGATGGTGACTTGTTGAGAAGTGGGGTGATTCATACGGCATAGCCTGTTTCTCTGGAAGTATACTGAATCATCCACAAACAGTTTGTGTATCTTTTCATATCACGGTCCTTGAATGGACAGTATGTACTACGTAGTGATAAAGATATTACTATCACATAAACTAATTTGTTTGATATTCGTAGATTCAAAGATCAGTGGGTCCAAGTTAGCCGGACGAAGACACAAGCGGATCGGTTGACCGGAATGCGTGCATTTGAATGTATCAGTTTGACTGTCACTAGCCGAGATACCAGCATCTACAAAGATATTCTGAATGAAGGTAAATTTACATTGACTTGTGTCGGTATACTTTGTTGTAGAATGTTTAACCGACATTAATATTCGTTCCGCTGGCGGTCGGAGTATCCGCAGGACTATTCTTGTCTCTGATTGATGTGTCTAGCTAACTTATGCAACCGCGGGTGGTTGCAGTACCCGATGTACTAACAATTGTTCCTTCCGGTACCATTATGTACTGTTTTCTCTTTTCAGCCCATAAATACAACAAGCTGAAAGATGAAGGCAAGACCCAAATCTACTACCCCTCCGGCGGCTCCTGGTACAGCAACAACACCCCCCGCTTCAAGCGCCCGCTGGAATCCGTCGTCCTGGAACGCGGGATCGCCGAATCCATCATGGCCGATCTGGATGAGTTCTTCAAGCACTCCAAGTGGTATCTGGACCGCGGGATCCCTTATCACCGGGGGTACCTCCTGTACGGCCCCCCCGGGACCGGGAAGACCAGTTTCATCACCGCCCTCGCCGGACACTACAACATGGATATTGGGATTCTTAACCTGAGTGACAAGTTTCTGACGGACGACACTTTCAATCAGCTGTTGACCAATGCGCCCCAGGGGTGTTTGCTGCTGTTGGAGGATGTGGATGCGGCGTTTGTCAATCGGGATGAGAAGAAAACTGATGCGGAGATTGAAGGTATGTGTCGGATGAAGTGTGAGTTAAGGTACCGGAGTAATGTGTAATTGCGTTGCTTTGTAGATACGGTTGCCCATAAGGGCGCCAATCAGTTGACTTTCAGTGGATTTTTGAACGCACTGGATGGGGTGGTGTCGGGAGAAGGAAGAATTCTTATTATGACTACCAATTACGTCGAAAGGTACACATGATGTTGAGTTTTTCGGCTGTTAATCCTTTTGTAGCATAATTTTGTAAAAGTTCCTCATTATCATATCGTTTTCGTTAACGTTTCTACTTTCAGTATCACTGTAATATGTACACTATATAGTACATACGCACGCGTTGGCATGTACGTATACTACAAAATTCACTGACCGTTGAACACTGATAGAAGTACACCATACATGTACACCATGTGTACATGTACTGTATACGTATGTACTTCAGTGAATGTACATATACATGTGCTGATTAACTGTATCATTCTTTCTTCACTTCGCCCGTGATATTCACTGTGAGTATCTGTTAAGTGGCTGTGTAATTCATTGCAGCACCTGGGTACATGAACGCTTTAATTATTTCAACAGTTGACTTGTCCAGTTGAAAGTCCAAGTAAAAGTACTAATTTATTCCGGTTCGACTCACAATTACTATCTAATACCGAGGTTTCGTTTGATGGGAAAATCGCATACAACAGAATCAGTACAACGTTGAATGTCATATACTCATCAAATTAACCGTAGGTTGGATCCCGCACTAGTACGCCCCGGTCGTGTGGACTTCCAAACGGAGATCGGTTACGCGTCCCGCTACCAGTTGGAGAAGATGTTTGCCCGTTTCTACCCCGACGTGGGGAGTGATGCAGCCGCGAGCTTTGCCGAGGAAGCGTACACATTGAACCCCGATATCACACTGGCCCAGGTGCAGGGCGTGTTCCTCCGACACAAGCACGATCCCAAGGATATCCGTGATGATTTCCATCTGCTGCTGAAAGCCAATGCCGGGCCGCGACGGCATAATGTGTAAATTGTCGCCGAATCATGGGAAGCTGGAAGTTCTGCTTTTGGCTTTCGGTAGCCAGCCACTCAGCGCTTTTACCAAAACCTTGCCTTTCGTCCGGTACTTGCTATGTTGTACTGTGCTTTCTGATCGTTGATCTGGATGAGTTGTATCTTGAGCTTGAGTTAAGATGTAGTTGAAGCTGATAGAGCCGCACTTTTTTTCTCAACAACTTATGTATGTGATAGATATTTACTGTGCTTGTATTGCGTTTTTTATCCTGGTGTTTCGCATTTCGCTCAGAATCTACCGCTAACGACTGTTTCGTGTGTACTCTGTAGCAAACGACAGCGGTTTTTTCGTTAATAAAAAAGAATGTTCCTTTTTGTACATCGTGACAATGATTGCGAAACAAAAATGAAATATGTGCTGGAAGAAAATGTTAAGCGTTCGTGAGCAACACACTTCTGATTCATGAATGCCGCGTGTGTCGAAGGCTCTTGCACTCCATTTTTGCACTACATGTTGTTGTTTTTCTCACTACCCGGCGATGATCCCGTGGTTAAGCAGTTCTTTGACATCGCGACGACGTCTTGGCAAATGCTTGCTTTGCAGCACCCCGTGATCATTCCAACGTTATTCGCTTTACTGCTAGAATAAACGATAGTGTTCCATCGTTTGGTGAAGTAACACTTAGTTACTGCTTTGAGTGCGCTGGTGAATCTACAAGCCGAACGAAGTGCTGGACGGAGTGAAATTTCCGACTGCAGCATACGTTCACGTTTTAGCGGCTGAGGATGGCAGCACATCACAATTATGTAACTGTAGAAATGGTCTTTTTACGGATAAAATGCGTGATGTAACCCTCGGTATTTCAGCTGGCTAAACGGACCAGATTAGGGATATTAAACTCTTGCTGGACGGTATGTAGTAATCCCTTGTTGCCACTCTTTCTATAAATTTTTATTGCCTGCGATGCTTTGAAAGGTTCTTAATACGACACTTAGAAAACCAGCACCTTTGCAGTAAATGCAGAATTGATAGCATTGTTTTTGTGATATCCACGCGTATACCTATATAAAGGGTTAGACGAATAAAGTGACAATGCAGCGTGGATACATTATTTGTGTTTGCACAAGGTCGCGAGACGTGAGACTAGGAAATTCCTTATTGTTTCCGTTTTTTGTTTATGATAATCGCTTCTTGTCATTGTCATGCCAGACCACGAGGATTCTATAAAGAGCGGCGAACAAAGGGTAACAAACGGGGCTGATTTTGTGGCACCACCTCATTCCTCCTACAAGTACAAGTACCACGATAAAGGCTTTTGGTAAGTGACCTTTGCGCAAAAAGTTTGATGCGGTAATTAAGAAAATAATTTATTACTATGTTGATATTATTCTACGAGTTCTCATATCTACAGTAAATATCAGTGAATAAACATATTTCAAACTACACTAGTACTAACCAAGTGCTGTTTGCAAATGAACATTACAGACTATTAAATTGTGAATCATACCAGCATGTTGACGAATACTCGAGAGGTTGTTAATTTTGGTACAATGTAACGGTTTACGGTCAATCACACTGTCTTTAACTACAAATCCTGCGCATTGATAGTTTTCCAGTGTATCACTAATTTATAATGCACAATCAAGAAGCTGATTTTGTCTATTTAACTATTAGTTTCTATTCAAAGTAATGCTCAGGTAATTGTCACTTATCCGATACTGTATCTTTTGTCCTGCCCTTTCGAAAACTTACGCTTTATCTTATAAAAGGAAGGATTATCATGATATAAGGATGGCGTATCCTGTGTGGGAAACACTGCCGATTGTTGAGCAGTTCAAAGCAGATCCAATGGATATCTGCATTGCCACCCATCCGAAAGCGGGTAAGACATTCTATATTTGACGTAAAGGCGTTCTTGGATAACCGGTCATTCACCACTTTAACCGAACTGTCCGGTTAAATTCTAACGGTTTTCTCGTTTCAAAAGGCACGAAATTCATGTCAGCCGTGGTCCGGATGATTATGCACGACGGTGATCCGGATATCCTTTCCAAGGGCCACTTGCAGTTGGACGTACCTTTTTTGGAGTTTTGCACGCCAGGAATGGCGGTGGAAGAAATGCCTGCTTACCAGCTGAATCGTCAGGAACCACCTCGTGTTTTTGTTACCCATCTTAGCTTCAAGGCGCTGCCAGAGAGTATTAAAGAGAAGGCAAGGGTAAGAATACCACCAGTCTTCCTTAGCTTGGAAGATAATAGCAACGCCTAACGGTAGTAATACGCCTAATAATAAGAAATAGCGATAAGTTTACGTTAGGTCAGTAATAGACCTATAACTGCTGCATATTTCGAAAACTATTAACGATTCTATATTATTGTAATCCCGTTCCAAAGCTTTCACATTTTGCAGATAATTTATGTTGCACGCAATCCTAAAGACGTCATGGTATCATCAAACTTCTTTTACCGATCAATGCCGTTCATTGGATACGACCTTACAATGGACGAGACAGCCAAAGCGTTTATCAACCGAACTTGTAATTATGGCTCGTTTTACGACCACGTTGCCGGCTACCGAAAACATCTTCCCGAGATGTCGAATCTGTTCTTCACTACGTTTGAAGAGATGCTCCAGGTACTAACTAAGGTAACGAACTCGGGTGTGCGGTACAATTATTATGTTGATTTTATAGGATTTGGAAAGGGTAGTCGTGCAGGTGGCGAAGTTTCTGCACAAAGATCTGAATAAGGAACAGATCCGGAACATTGTGCACCATTGCTCATTTCAGCAGATGAAAGACAACAAAATGACCAATCTGTCAGTCCTGGCCGACGGTGGGCATATGGATTTCAGTGTGTCGCCTTTTATGAGAAAAGGTTTGTTTATTTGTAGTGAAGCTTGTTTTTCCAACTAGACATTCATGTCTACAAGCTGAAATGTTTAAATTCGTTTCAGGCCAAGTTGGAAACTGGAAAGAGCACTTTTCACCCGAGCTGAATGGAGAAATAGATGAATGGATTACGAGCGAAGAGAAGAGATTGTCCAAGGAGCTTTCCGGATTCGCGTTTCAATTTGAGTAGTACCATTTTCTGAACCTCGCTAACGATTCAAATGGCTAGTGAATTATGTTGCTTCGATTGTTAATAATCATTATCGGTCATTAGAATCTATGTGCTAGAATGCAGTGTATAACTGGTTTGGCTTAGAAACACCTGGTTCCAAGTTATCGTAAGTATGAAGCGGCGCAGCCGCTAGCTTTTTGTATAACTCGAGCTTCGTTCTATCGAATGTATCAGTAAAGTAGTGTAATATTAAACATTTTTTGTAAACATTTTTGGTAAACTACAAAATGCGCAGTTACATTTTCAATTTGATCGACAATAATGAAATATTAATATTTCATTGTCGTCGATCAAATTGAAAATGTGAGTGTGGATATTTTAGGTTACCAGAAAATGTTTTTTGGGGAACCTGTCATACGAATGTGCGGCGTGCCATACGCATACACCAAGATATATTGTGGCCGGCACAGTATGGCTTCCGAGATGGCTTCGTACAGTATCAGCGGGTTGCGTACTAGTACATACTGTATCTGTATATCTAGTACATATACATGTATGTATATGTATGTACGTAACTTTATCATGAGGTTTTACGTAATTCCGAAACATTGTTGTAACCGCTACGGCGTTACAAACAACACAAAATTCTACGGTACATGGATACAATAAATCTGTAAAGTACAGGCGTTTGACCTCAGTCATGGCTGGTCCAAAAAATTCTGCAACAGTTTTCACTGAAATTTCAGTTCCTTCGTATAAGCTGTACCAAAATATGGCGAAGATATACATATTAAACGAATTCCGAAAAAGCTTGTTTTTAAGCAAGAACCAACACAACACAGAACTGACTGCTAGTGCAACCGCTAGCTGATGAAACCGATTGTGAAAACATAATCACCGAGTGCGACCGTTTTGTTACCTGGGATACACAGCACAGTTTGAGCAGATAACAGCGACCGGCATTTTGTTCATGAGCTATTAGCTAAAACATTTGATACCAGAACCGTAAAATTCAAGCTAGTGAAGTCCTTTGCATGCAGCTGCTGTCCTTGAATTTTGACCTAGGATTTTTAAGAATGAGAAAGCAACTGCACGTCTGTTCGGGGATGCTCAACAAAAAATTAAGACTCCTTCCGGTTTAATTACCTTTTCTTCAATTAGTGAAAGCAAAGTCTATTTTTCGTCTACTTCACCATTGTCGACTGGGATTCCCCGAAACCGTTTTGTACCAGTATTGTTGTTCCGCTCTGACGGAAACAACGTTATTCATGTATGCTTCATGTTGTTTTGGATACCCGAACAAAAGAATGAATGTTTGGACGTGTATTAACAACAGCATGCTTTCCCGTGAAGAAACAAAAAGAATATCGTCCCAAACAAACTAGCTTTGATTGCTGCGTTACGGGATACACAAGGCCCTGCTCACGTCACAGTCTGTGAAAAAGTGTCCGGGTGAGACTTCTCGTCCCAGGGTAATCCTATGTTTGTAGGTGGGCAAAATTTACGCCGGACGAAATTTCGGCCCTCCGGACACTGTTAAAGGAAGCTTTTACAGTCGTGAATGTGAATTGTTAAGCCGGTAACGAACTGCCAGTTTACCTCCATTCTGTGCAGTAGGTTTCAATAAGCACATCCCGCCGAAACGACCCATATGGTACACGCACCGACAAGTTCCACGTTGACGTGTACCGAATTTCTTCTTTTACTAATAGACTATACATGTTCATCGTCTTCCAGATCCCTTAATGCAACATTAGACATTTCACAAAACGAACAACCCACGTTTGGAAACTGTCGACGCTCAGTGCAAATAAAAGCGGATCGATCACGACCGACAGCATATACAGGGCGTCCTGTACTTTAAAAAGTGTCTGCTGTCTGCAGACTTTCAACCGGCATAAAGTCCGTGAGGGTGTAGTATACCACACCCGGTAGCCAACAAACGGACGCGCTCAGTGTGTAGAGAGTCAAGACTACGAATGGTTGGGATTTGTTCTTTGCCTTTCGGATCGCCTGAACGGTGTCCCCTGTTCTCCGGCTTCGTGTAGGTACACCATCAGTTCGGACAGCGTGGACAAAACCGATCACTCTTCTCCTTCGAAATTACTTCCAAATAATTATGGGGTAGAATATCGAAATGAACAGACATGGCACATCAAACACCCAAACGAATACAACCATAGTCCATGTAAACTGAGATTTTCTGTCCAGATAGCAGCCAGTTTCAAGAGGTACGCGATAGTACAAGGCGTCTAATATTATTCTTGGCATAAGCAGCATATGAATGTACACCACTACTCCCATACAGAGCAAAATGTCTACGCGTGAGGTGTGACGATTTTCGTATGATTCAGGCCAAGGCAGTGCCCCAGCGCGATTGATGCTACAGTGGAGTCTCCATAATATATACACCTTCCGTTAACAATTTTCTGTATATAATACGGAAGTGTATATAATTTGGAAGTGTCCCCCCTGGCCTTCCAAGCCGTCCCCCCACTCACCCCAGGGCGGGCTAGGCGATTTTTAAAATTTGTTAATGTTTATTTGCTTGGCTTAGCGAGTTTTATTAAAAAAGACCACAGTAAAACACTACAAGCTTTGTTTTTTAGTAGACTATCCGTCACTATCGAGACAAAATTGCGTAGATAATATGAAGAGTTTAACACAACAACAGTTATGAATGTGAGACTGTAGTTATAGTGAGTGTATACTGAACAGAGATGGTAATATTAATGGTAACGGTAACGGTAATGGTAACCGGGTTTGGTATGGTATCAGTCTTATTAATGCATGGTATTCTTAATATTAATGTATGGTATCAGTGTACGGCGTTAGGCGCCGAAGTGTATATGTATATAATATACAGAGTGATAGCGCCACATTGTCCCACTTTTTTCTTGATTTTTTATAAAATTGTACTGAAGTCGAATTGCAGGACTGATATGGCCAATCGAAAGAACTTTTTGTTGGCTACAATACAGCAAAAAATAGACGAGAACGAAGCTGTTTCTGAATCGTGGTAATATTCAGACCAGATGGCTCCGTGCGAGAGAAGCAGCCGGGAACCATTCCGGCGGCCATCAACATTTTCTGAAATATTTGGCCATAAACTCCGCTGGTTTGGAAATGAAACCAGATCCATTTCTTGTTGATACCTAAGTACTCTTTTTGCATAAAAATGGTTTTTTGAGTTCATGTGTCGTGAAGTCCCAGTCTAATAGCCCCCCAAAGAACCAGGGGCGAGGTCAAGCAACACAGAGCACCTAAGGCATGCCCACGTCGAGCCAGCAAATTTTTTCGTGACAATAGCCGGATAGACACGATCAAAAAAATGGCCTAAACCAGTTTAGGCTGTTGGTACGAAAAAACTAGACAAGGCGAAGAACTGGGGACGTCATCCGGAAATGGAGTCGGAAAACTCAATGCAAGAATTTTTGACGAAATTTTGTTAATTTCTTGCTTTTCAACGGCAAGCCCAAAACTCCCAACAAAAATATCAGTGTTTAGCCCGCCATTAATAACAAATTTCAAAACCGACAACTAATGATTCTAACAGTATTCGAATTTAAGTGATTATACCGAAGCTAAAATAAACGTTTTGGACAAAATCTTGGGTGGTTTCAAGCCGCATTTCCCTTTTTTTCGTGTTTTTACTCCAAACAAGTGCAAAGACATGAGAAATGTAGTAAAATGGTCGGTGAACAAAATGGTATATAGGCCGGATTTGTGGCGACTCACCCGTTTTGTCTGCGAATTTTCTACTGAAGTGGACAAGTTGGCGCTATCAGGCTGTAGAAGTTTATACATCGTGGAGATTCCCCCTTATATTAAGTTTATGGAATATTTTCGGTTAAAAAAAATCCTATACATTATGGAACGTGTACTTCGACAAGTGCTGCAGCATATAGCACATAATTTACGGATCACGGGATATAGCACCATTCCCCCCAATGCTT
>JAQGAU010004325.1:0-11791 GCA_034698045.1 Paramacrobiotus richtersi | reverse complement strand
CATTCTCGCAGTTTCGGCAAAACGTGACCAAACTTTTAACTTTAAAAATTCATTTTTAAATGAGCAGTCCGATTTTGCCAGTTGAAAAAATACTTCTGGCCTTGAACAATCATCTGTACGTAAGACCAGGGATGAATCAAACACCATATCATTTCCAGAACCGCACAAATCGCAGGCTTGTAGGACAACTCTGTCGGGATCGGGTCTACCTTAAAGGCGCTTTGGGGTTACTTTTTATTCTTAGATTGCTGACTCTGTTATTGGCGGGGGTGATAGCAAGTTTGGAGTGGGATATAAAAAAACTTATCGCTTACTCAACATTGAGTCAATTAGATTTCATAGTAATTAGTTTTTCCATGGGCATAGTTTTATTTAGATTTTTTCACCTAACCACTCATGCTTTATTTAAGGCCTCTCTTTTTATGAGATCTGGGATGTTAATCCACGGGAGAAACAACAGCCAGGAATTTCGTAATTTGAGTAGAATGTTTTACTCAAAGCCTTTGGTATCCATAGCCGTTCTAGTTTGTGTTTTGTGCTTGATAGGGCTTCCTTTTAGAACTGGATTTTTTTCTAAGGATTTATTACTAGACGGCGGTTTAGTGAGATTTTTTTTTTTATGTGTTTTTTGTGTTCTGTTTTGTTAACAATTGGGTACTCCTTTCGTTTTGCTTGATATTTAATAATCGAAAAAAGATTTTCTCGTGTAAAGACTTTTTTTTTGTATGAAAACTCGATATGGCTGGCAGTGGCTATCTGGCTTCTTGTGTTTGCGTCTATTTTGGCCGGGGCCATGCCTTTGAAATTTTCTATACTTTTAAAGGATTTGTTTTTACCTCTGCCGGTTGAAAAGCGGTATACTTTTTTCTTATTTTTTTTTTCGCTGTGGCTAGCTTTGTAGTGAGCAATAGTTTGTTTTTTCTGCCCTTTCGACATTTTTTTAGCAAAATATTTTTCATAAATAGATTTGTTGTTTCTAAAAAAATAATGTTTTCCTTATCTTCTAACTTATTTAAGGAGAATGATCAGGGTGCGCTGGAGATTATCGGTCCCCAAGGTAGGTTTAAAAGTTTAGCACTTCTAAGCTTGACGATAAGGCTTATGCTTCAGTTTAGGTTTTTATTCTTTTGGCTTATTTTTTTTTTGTCTTCAACTGACTATAAATTAAATAGCTTAAAAAAAGTATGGCTCTGAAGAAGCCGGGATATATAAAATTTTAATTTTTATCTTAGATATTATTACAATGAAATTATAATGTGTTCCGCTTACACTAAAAAAAAAAAAAAAAAGTTTTCCCACTAATAAATAATGATTTTTAAAGTTAGCGGCTTTAAAATTTTGATGGCTAAGAAGGAGGGGCTCATTAGCTTAACTAACACTTAAGTACTGTTTCAGTCACTTCTTAGGCGCTCATAGGAATTACCTAATTCCAGGTCGAAACTGAAATCATTTTATATGATATATGAGGGGTTATGACCGCAGGTAATTTTTAAACGCAAATTAAACTTTATTGATTAAATACAAAACCATAATCAAGATAAAGCTCCTTGAGTTCACTCTAATAGGGTTCTGAATAGGAGAAGAAGCCATATAAATAGGTGTCTTATAAAAAAAGTGTTCCAGGTTATTTCAGATGCGCTAAGGGACAGCGGGAATAAAATGGTAACCTCAATGTCAAAGATAAGAAAGAGAATGGTTAAAAAAAAATCGCAGAGAAAAAGAAAGTCGTATTGAGTGGGCAGGGGTGAACCCACACTCAAAGGGTGTGGCAGTCTCTAAAGATGTTCTCTGGTTGTTCTTTAAAAAAAAGACACAAAAAACAATAAAATATTAACTCCTACAAGAAGTATAATAAGATTTTGTGTGATAACAATATCTTTTAATGACTTTTTAATTGGAAATTAAACATACTAAATTATATTAATATTATTAGAAGGATCACCAATAAACAAAAGTAAATAAAAATAGTCACACGACGTCTACAAAGTGTCAATATCAGATTGCTCTTTCTAGTCCTGTATGATGATTTAAGGAAAAGACATTCATTTTATGTGTTATTTTTTTGTTTACGTTTTATTTACCTTTTTGCCGGGCGTGGAAACCCCTTTGCCGGGCGCGGCAAACTTTTTGCCGGGCGCGGAAACCTTCCTGCCGGCCCCATACCTTAACCATAGGGGAAACCTTTTTTGAGGTTGACAAAAAAGGTTTCCATCGGAAACCGTCAACCGGGTAACCTCCCTGCCGGCTACACGCGATGACTGCCGGGAAGTTTTTCTCGACCACATCGAATCCGAATAGTACGATCCCCACTTTATCATCGTGGCGAATATGTCAGTTTATGGGATGCACTACGAATTCGAATCCATCATGCACTGTGCACCAATGGTGAATAGTGCATAATGGATTCGAAATAATACTGCGGCATTTGCGAAAAACGCCAACATGGTGACAATGATCCTGAGAGTTCGCATAAAGGAACAACAACAACCTGTGAAAAGGGGACAACACAACAGTATCTGAGTGCTCATAATGTTACCAAGTTAAAGAAAGCGTATGGCTGTATGGACGAAAACTTGTGCGCCGGCTACCAACTCCGCTCTTCTGTACTTCGACAAGTACTGCAGCTTATGCCACATAATTTACGGATCACGGGACATGGCACCCGCGCGCCCAGTGCTTTGGCATAGGTGCAATATCCCGTGATCCGTAAATTATGTGGCATATCCTGCAGCCACTGTCGAAGTACGATTGACCATTATCTCAATGCACCAGCGTCCGCGGTAACAACGGCCTTGCTACCGACAACGGGCACATCAAGCTCTGGTACGAACTACAGCAGCAAGAACCGTATTTGGTCGCGTATGAAACGATCGTGCATAGTCATACTGCTCGTCAGAAAGGGATCACGAAACACTGTTAACACACAGATGAGCCATGAAAGCCACAAGATCTTTAATGCGAATATCGACAGCCTGGCCTGCGCTACAGCGCATGGTCAAAACCTGAAACCCGCATTTGCGGAAAAGCAAGCAAAAGCCGCATCCACCGAATGATCTGATCGTCTGCGAGCTCAGCAGCACAGCTGAACGTCTCGCCCAACGGGAACAGCAGAAATGCGCTCTGCCGCCTCTGCGTCACTCAGAGCACATTTCTGATTTTCTCGATTAAGACTGCGTGCAAGCCAAGACACACCTCCAACACATAAACACAAGGCGCAGACAAATTACACATATAAGGCTTCGGCACGTACGATAGTAACGGATAGTTAGCAACTTCTGTTCCGCATGGAATCGATACTCTATCGATTCGATAGTGCTTCCGTGTCCATGTACCGCGTGCTACTCGGTCTGATCATAGGGAAGCTAGGCCCACATACAGGCTATATATGCACAACCAGCGGAACCGGTAAACTTCTAATATCGCACCGCTGCAACAGTGGCGCGGAAACTGCTGGAAAAAAACATATTTTCCTGAAGCCACTTTTGTCCACTAGTTAAGCCATTTCGACTAGTAAAACTAATGATAAAGCACGCGAAACAAGCAAATTGTTATATCGGAGAGAGTCGGACGCGATACGATAGCATAGCTGAGTCGCTTCTTGGAGAAAATGTCCGAAAGGCAACGAAGAGAATCAGCAGACTGATTAAAAGCCACAAAGTAGCATTTAACCCACGTAATACATACAATCTTTCCATCCGGGAGTAACACTGACACAACATTTACGCGGCGCATGTATGCCGCAATTCATCAGATGTTTTATTACGTTGAAATCTTAAGCGTTGCAGTGGGTAATCACACCTGCCTTAAGTAAATTCACAGTCTTGTATTTGACTGTTGGCTTAGCGATGCGAAACAAAAAAAAACAAAAATTATACATCATGTTTAATGATGCAGACTATCATACAGTCACATGAACTTAATTTTGAAAACAATCATTCTGGTGGAAATGGCTGTCTCGCTCGAATTGACTATATGTGACGACAAAAACGCTCAACAAACTGCAATGCTGCAGAGAGAGATAAGTTGGGAATATGGACCGCACATCAACGGAAACATCCGGCTGGATCCAGCACTCGTACCGTCCCAGCACATTCAAGCTGACCGGCTCGACGGTCATTATGGCAGAACATGTGCATTTGACATCCCAGGCCACACTGACGGTAGACGATCGTTTCGTTTTCGCCCACTGTCGCCTGCGGTTGGTGCGTGTCCGGTGCCCGGAGGATACGCTTCTGGAAGCGCCAGATGACGCGGTTGCGGACATTATTCAGAGTGTCCGTCATTCTCGCACGGCAGGCGAGGTCCGCTCTCTGGCCCACAGCCGCAGTGATGTTCATGGGCGGGTTTCGAACACTTCCAGAAGACGGCATTTGCGACGGACTAGGAATATTTTCACGGTGATAGCACTGAAAGTACAAGCGTACTTGCCTGATGCTGCTGCGGTAAAGCTCTGGATGGAGAGCACAAGGTTGTTAGCGAAAAAAAAGACACTGTGGAAACGTCTGAAGGTTGGCTATTGTGTGCCCAGTCAGCGGTCCAGTCGGGATAAATGGAAACGATAAAGTGATCCTGTCGCCCAATTGTGCTTAGATCAGGACGGAGATGCTCCCGGCAAGCCTTCCGAAGAATCTGTCCAAATCTATCCACCGTTATCCCGGATCTCGTCGTCCACCTCCAGTGCTACCGTACAGGTCACAGAGAGATCGGTGTCGATTCAAATACCGGTATTCCAAACATATAATTTTGTATAGCGCTGTTAACTATGAGAGAATAAAATAAAGATCTCTTGCTGGCGCATTCTGGGCTTTGCTAGTAATAAAATTAATAAAACACTCACTATACACTAGCACAGAGAGATCGATACAGACACTGAATTCGTACATCAAGGCCATAAAGATAACTTCGCACTGGTACCTCGGTTCGTTCGGTGTTTTCGTAATAAACAGCGCACTCAAATGCAGCAGACCCCGGCCACGGCAACCATTGGCGCCCGCGGACCCCGGGTACTTAAATAACTAGCGATAAGTCAGGGAACGGAACCCAGAGCGATGCCGAAGGCTATGATGTACAGCAGAATGGTAGCACAACAGGGTGTTCGACACTTCTGCGTTGTTGTTACATTGTAGTACATCCAGAGCGCGAAATGCAAAACGGAAACTATCTGTACAATCGCTTTATGACTACCAAGGGTTTATTCGGATTTCGTTCGTTTTTATGCTGCTTATTGCAAATTAACCCTCTACTCTAGCAATGCGGCAGTTCGCGTCGTACAACCCGCTGCATTCAACGATAAGATAAAATAACGTTCAACATGTCACGAAGTCGATTACCGATTAGGGTACACCAACTCCTCATCGGAATTCGGCCATAAACGATGGAGTAATGGAAGCTGCATGACCATTTCGAATCCAAACCCCTATAACTATGCTACGGTTTAGTTTTGAGTCGTTCGGGTTCGGTTTGCACGGTGCGTTTTTACAAATGCAGTCCGCATTATTTGTACAAGGGAACCAGCACATGACGTTATCCCAGCTGGAAACCTGTCACATTGAAACAAACGCACATCAGCTTCAGACATGTGCGACATGCGCACTGCTTGATGCAGTAGTACTTACGATACCACGAAACACCTGCGTCTATCAACCCCACTCTAATTGACTGCGGCAGCGTAATCGTAAACGCTACTTATGATGCGGTATAATCGCGACTACCTGGGCAATAATTGGCACTAGCGAGGACAAAAGGGGCACTTCAATCAATCGGAAAATGTTTCTTTGTAAACTTACCACATTATTTACAGAACTCATCAAAGTCTTTATCAGTATAAGAATTATTATGACAGTGTGGGTACGAGATAATTGGAATATAATCGTATACATGTGTTTTCTTTGCAAAACCATAGCGGGTGGTGGAAAATATTTAGGTGAAGAGAAGCAAACATACAGGTGCATGCGAGATTAGTCATCAAAGTTCTAAATTTATAAATCTAGCTGACTGCAACATCCTTCACAGCATCTCATCCTTCACGCCATTGTTATGTATCTACGAGGAGCTATTTATATGCGACTGTTCGGTAGCTTTAATCCGCTCGACTGACTGTTCTGTTCTGGCATTAATTTCTCAGTAAATGCATTTCCGGTTGCTAAGAGCTAAACAATAGATGTTGCTAAGAGCAGGTCATTGTTACGATGTCACACCATGTATCCCACAGCAGTAGTCTTCGCCACTTACAATTCGCGTGACATTCCCTTTTATAGGAATCCCGTTTAGAATTAAAAACCCTTGGCAAATATATCCGATGATATCCTCTGTGTGGCCTTTCAGCCCATGCTCGTGGAAAGTTCTACTAGGAACACCACCCATATGCTGTTCTCCACCAAAACCCTGATTTTCAAGTCATATTTCCAACAGGTAAGTTTTCGAACATTTGTTCGAAATATGACCTGGAAATCAGGGACAACCTGTGCCGGCTTCTTCCCAGGCGACGTGCAAATAGAGATAATCGAGGTTTCGTTACTTAATTCTAAGCTTGAAACTAAACGAGGTTTCGTAAATTTGTGGTTGCAGTGTTCATATAAGCGACGTCATTTCAAACCAAGTATCAAATGAAATCGCCTAAATTTTTATGATTTTCAGTTGTACGAGAGCCGACGGTACCAAACCAGAACACGACATTAGTTGCACGGTACTGTACTGTGCAACTAATGTCGTGTTCTGGTTTGGAGCGGAACATGAATAACAGTTTTTCATAGGCTGGACACCAGCCTTTATATACGACTAATACGAGCACAACACTCGCGTTGACAAGCGAATCATTATATAGTACAATCTGCGGAAAAACAAATCTGTACCTGACGATCGCAAACAAGTAGTCCACTACGGTATAGATAATGAATGCTGTTAGTGGTCCCACTGATCTATAACACTCCTGCGTTTCGCCTGAGTAAGCAGCTGCTTTCTTTCGCGTGCGCAGTCCTATGTAAGTAATGTACATATAAAAAGTTTGTTATACAGTAAAGCATTTCAAGTGGTCACTTCAAATGCTGTGTAAGGGTACAAGTAAATGACATTGTACTGAAAAACACGAACAGACAAACGGCAACCTAAAAACAACTGCGAAAAAAACTAGTTGGAAAGGTGGGCACTTCAAGTCTCCCATACAAAATCAGTTTACGTACGTGAATGTTGTATAATTTTTTGTTCTCCGCATCACCCTACCATGTTTGTCAAAGGTTGTGATATCTTAAAGCGAGTCAGCATAACGCTATGCCATACACCCCATAGTGAACCGGTCAAGGATTGCTCTCTGGAACGCTACGAGTGGGCCCGTGTGTGAGATGTGGTTGGTATACAACAGTGGTCTGACTGCAGTTTGTATGGGATTTGTGCGTGAGAAATCAGAAGGAAATCAGTGTGTAAAAACTTATTTGGTAGTACCGGTACCATGTTTTTCTTGGAGATTATCGAGGTTACCATAAACAGTAAAAACGGCTCTCTGGCGTTAGATAAAACAAACGGAGCAAAGCCAACAGCACAGAGAGAAAGTAATTAAGAAGCTAAACATCCTTCATTCCAGCCTCCAGGTTATAAAAAAAGCGAAAACAATAAAAATGCAGGTACTACGGCGACAGCATAAGAAACGCAAAGGTTTCATTCTTGTTGCATTACTGATCATGGGGGAAGTTATCGAAGCTTAGACATTCATAGATATGCTTCGAAAAATCAGAAAAGGCATTGCTATGAGATGTTAGGCATCAGATAAGCAGCTATTGGTAGTGTTGTGCACCGAACAGGCGTTGCACTTGATCGCAGCTCTCCAACCAGCTGCGATTGATGCTTCGTGGAAAGTTCATGGAAGGCCCATAGTCCTGCCCGCCGCAGGTAAAGCGGCCTGCCGGTAATTGTCTTGCCCATTGTAGAAACCCTTTCATTGCGCAGCATGTGCAATCCGGTTTTGCACAAAGGTTGTTATTTTGAAAATCATAAATGGACTGAAGATGACGCTCAGTCCACCTGGCCTTTGCGCTAAGAGTTTCCAGAACCTCTTTGGGGATAATGACCAAGCTATTGTCATTGATTCGGAACTCTTTCAGGGAAAGGTGAAATCGTGGCCCAGTCCGAGTGATGGATTTCATTCCACGTTGCTGATTATGCAGAGTAAGTGTCTCCTGTAATTAATACTGCGTTCTTAACATATGTGCATCTGTGGACTTGTAAGGGACCCCGGTACACACGGATACCTGACACAACCCTCAGTAACTGAATTTTATTATACTTCTACGTTTTTGCTTAGGGAACGAAGCCTATCGGCATTTGCATTCATTACATCTGCATTAAGAATTGCCATTTCAGCGACACTGTATGTTGCTTATGGCTTTGGAGAGCTTGCTGTACATTGCCGCTGTCTACCCTTTTTCAAAGTAGTTGCAGAAGTGATGTTATCAAAATTCATCCGATGTACAGTTTTTATTCTTGGCTTTATACGCTTACCAGACTGTTAGCGATTGGCTCGAAGACAGATAAATCCACATGTTCCAGGTCATTATAGCACAAATCCAAGCTGTACAGCTGCGTCGTCCCTTCATCGAGCGGAATAAGCGAGCGGAAAGTATCCGGTGATAGTTCGCTGATTTCATTATGAGCCAGTCGTACTTTTCTTAACGAGAAAAACCCACGGAAGAATTCGGCATCTAGATACCCGATTCTGCTGTAGGTGATGTGCAGGACCATGAGCTGGCCTCCGACATTGTCGAGGAATCTGCCAAACGGTGGGCGGCTGTCGTGTGCTGATCGGAACCCGTTTAGTATAATTTGAGTTAGATTCGCACGAGGAGGAACAGGCTGGCAGTCGTCCCGGAGGACATGGCAGTAGATGGGTTCGGAAGGGGCTACTGTACTATCTGGGCAGTAAAGGGCCATTTCAGCTGCATCGGTCGGTATCCTCTGGACATCGAATTTGCGGAGAAGGTCGGTATCCGCACATATCAGCCGGTGAAAGCGTTCATAGTACGTACAACTTTTATGCGGCAAGCAGTGTACTATGTCCGCAAAGCTGGCGATTAGCAGTGCTAACAGGCACCACGCTGTCATTTTGTCACGCAAAGAATGTTCTGTTGATGGTGTAACTCGGTAAATATAGAGTACTGGATGCATGTGCATACTGGTAGTCTGGTACGGAATAAGCCACGCCGGAAAAACTGACTGATAATTTTATATGCAGCCTGTATAGCCACGGCACTTAAGATTATTATCATTCATCGACAGTTAAATTTCCACAAGTTAATCTGATAGCAACGGCCTTTCCCAACTTGTCATGCGTTTCGGGGCAAAGTTTTCTGTCAAGTCTCAAGATTATCAAATTATATGCACAGACCCTAGAACATGCACAAGCACTACACGATAGCATTTGTACAGTTAAACCATGTTGATATAATTATGTGCATACATGCACTATATGTATACACATGTAACACATATATTAAGGGCGCCCATTTGAAGGTTTTCAGGTCCCAGTAAAAGATCTGGTTGTCCTTGTCCACGTACCTACATACAACTGCCCCTTTTTATCCACCGTATACGTAGTGATGTGACACTGATGTCACACCCACTTACCTGAGAGTGCCGTCAGTAGCCCATCCCGGAATCGCGGACATTCTTGGCGGTGGTGTCCTCAATAAACTGATGCCCCATCCATTGATACAGTTTCCCGTCTTCGGTCACAGCGAAGGCGTCATCGTAGGTGCGGGGGGTGGTGCGGACGAACTTGACACCTTCCGGTTGGGTGGACACCTAGAAGGATTAACAACATGCACTTTGGTACATTTAAAAGAATGACAGAGAAGATTCTGCAGGCAGATACTTATTTGCCTTTGAATGTGCTCGTAAGGGAATGGATGTACTGAATCTTTGTTAAGACCTTATGACTGGATTGTTGTGATCTTATTAGTTCTCATGTTTTTGTAGGTAGTGCTGTCTGTCTTGGCCGGATGGTGTTTTCTGTGATCCGTACTGTGCTTCTTGTGTTGATAGCAAAGTCGCTGGTGCTCGAGCGTGTTTGGACGGCTGCGTTGGACATTCAAACATGAAAATTATACTTCATACATACTGTGGCTAAACCACCATGTAACGGAATATGTTCCGGATAGAAGTGCTGAACGGTGGTTGCACCAGGAAAAGATTTGCTGGCTGATCGATATGTCACGGAAAAAACTCTGTCTGGAATTGTGAAGCATAAGTATATGCGTAATTAATTACACGTAGACAAAAGATAATATTTAAAACGTTTGTAACATATTCAAATTAACGCAGGCGCAGAATGATTATTTTATTTTGTTTATTTTTCATCAGCATCACCAGCACTTACTGCACAATACCAAAACGTTTGCACACAAACCCGTATACCAGAATTGTTATGAAGCCCAGCACGAAGTACAGTTAACAGCCGTACAAGAAAATGCAAATTACCCAATTGTAAAGGAGGGAATACATGTGCTGATTATTAACTGCAAAATCTAGTCTGCCACTAGGCTAATAAGGCAGGAGTTTGGCGCTTTTGTCGGGTGTGATGCAGATAAACGAGTCAATGTTGATGAAGACATCGTTGCACTTGGACTCCTTGACGGGTGTCCAGGTGCCGTTGATGCGTTTCTGGGCGTTGCCCTGCTCGTCAAAGATGACAATGGTGTCGGCGTCGTAGAGGTCGAATCCGTGGGCGTTCTGCTCGTAGGGCGCCCATTTGTTTTCTTTAAAGTCCCATTTGAAGAGTTTGTTGTCCTTGTCCACGTACCTACGAAACATGGCTCGTTAATGCACCGCAGTGACGTCACATAGCGGTATACCTATGTCGACAGAACCAGGCCACCTACATGAGACTGCCGGCATTGCCCATCCCGACATCGCGGACATTCTTGGCCGTGGTGTCCTCGATAAACTCATGGCCTACCCAGTGGTACATCTTGCCGTCTTCAGTCACGGCGAGAGCGTCGTCGTATGCTCGCGGAGTGGCGCGGGTGAATTTGACACCTTCCGGTTGGTTAGGTACCTATGTACGGCAGAGTTTAACGCTACCATGTCAACACGTTTAACGTCAAAACTGGTGCATTTGCCTTGCTTGTTGGATGATATTGTATGATCTCAGTAGAGTAAAATTAATTATCAATTTTATTATTTTTTTATTAATTCTTTTCTTGTATGTAACTACTGCTAACTCCACCATGTAGCTATAGGTATCACCATGTCGTATGTACCACCATGCATATGCTATGATATGTATCAACATCAAGTCACTCTCTTGTAAAAACGACCATTAATGCCCATACAAATATATAGTTTACGTTCCATAAACTGTGCTTCTCAAATATA
This sequence comes from Paramacrobiotus richtersi, assembly GCA_034698045.1. Taxonomy (NCBI): domain Eukaryota; kingdom Metazoa; phylum Tardigrada; class Eutardigrada; order Parachela; family Macrobiotidae; genus Paramacrobiotus; species Paramacrobiotus richtersi. The sequence goes on along the minus strand of JAQGAU010004325.1, from coordinate 430 downwards.
TTTCAAACTAACAGTAATTATTTTTGGAAAATGTACAAAAATAATCCAATAAAGTCGAGATTATAGACTTGAACCGATAATTAGTAGTGTTCGTACACGATGCATATGGTTGCAGACTGACCTGTTCTGGTTGTCCTTGGTAATGCAGACGCCACAGTTTGCCGTCGGTGTCCACATACCACACTCCGTCGTCGTATCCGTTGAAGGCATAGACCACATTATCGGCCACCTTGACGTCCGTCTTCTTGAAGGTGCCGGCGGGATCCGAGCGGATCAGTTGCTTATCGGCGGTCGCGTAATAAATGGTGCCTCCGGGGACACACGCACCAGCACCGGTGTTGCCCGTGCCGTAAACGACGTTTTTGCGGAGCAGTTGCGCTTTGAATCCACCGTCGTCCTTGTGTCCACCAACGCCGCCTGCTGCCTTATG
>JAQGAU010004324.1:0-11792 GCA_034698045.1 Paramacrobiotus richtersi | reverse complement strand
CATTGCCGCGAAAGAGAATGTGGTCATAGCCGCAGCCGTTGATGTTTCCACTCAGAATGAGGTTGAGATTGCAGTTCAACTGCTCCCAGGGGATGTTCCCCTTGGGGTGCATGTCGGTTCGGATTCCCATGTGGCAATTGATATTACATCGGGCGGATCGTACCAGAGTTATATGGGGGGAGCTTGGGTGAATGCACCTATAAATACTACCGGCACCTGGAGATTCAAGGTATCGTTACGTAGTATTACTGAATGTTGTTCAATGAACTATCATAAGCAGCATTAATACGTGGCTCTGTCGAAATTCAAGAATTACGTAGCGAACTGTTCATCTGCAATAATAATAATAATAATAATAACTTGTACTATAGGAAGTCTCAGAAAAAACGTGAATGCTTTATGCTTTTGCAGGTAAAAAGCGGAATTGAAGGAGTCGTAGGATGGTCCTTTAAAGCGTACATCCAGTCCGACATTTTCCACAACACGGGTCTCTACCAGTACGCCGACATAACTGAGTACGAGCCAATGATGCTGCCGCCCATGGGTCGGATGTGGCAACACAGAGGATATGTACCGCTCATGGGCAATCCAGTGGCATCTAAATCATATAGCATCCTCATGACAACACCACAATGCGAACACTGCGAAACCCAGGAACTATTCGTTGAGCTGATTGGAGAAAGAGGCGATCTGTTCGCCAACGGCCCCGGGGCAGCCGTAATTAACAACCAGTATCTCGCCGCAGAAATCACCATTCCGTCGCAACCGTTTCGGATCGCGGTAAGCGGAACATATCAAGGACAACGCTACAAACGCTACAGTCCACGATTGATCACTCCGACAGTCCATGACCTGGAAATCACATGGAACCGGCCGATCGACGTGATGACCTCTGAGATTAGAACGGGCGCGAGCGTCTTGTACACCGCGTCGTATAACTCCAGCGCGCGACTGGAGACTAAGGAGCTCTTGAACTATACATCCAATATGACCCGAGTACCAGTTCCATTAGGCCAGAACAAGTACCACTTCAACGTGACCGCTCCCAACTGGTACTACATTTTCGACCAGCCGATCAACGAAATGGTCTTTGTTGTTCTCAGCCAGAACGAACAAGTCAGCGCCGACAACTTTATTGTTCAGCACGTTTCTCTGGTCGGCGGTCTTGGTCCCTTCTCACCAAAATGCACCATTCTCGAGTCATCCCATCATCGGTGCACTGCGAACCCTGGATGTGACAGTTACTACAACGCTAAAGTGCGAATTGTGGATGACTACGATGGTTTTCAGTATCACAACGCCACCAGACATTTCCGTGATACCTGGTTCACCAGAAACACTGTCACACAGGTCAGCGTATTCAATCTTGCTCGGGGCAGTGACGGGAAGCTTGCGGTGTCAAAACATGTCAGCCAGGCCGAATGCTGCAAATCGGCCAGAGTGTACGGCACCGATGCTAACCACGAGGAAGGCGTAGCCTGCGTTTTTGATGCACCACGGTCAGACGGAGCCGCTGGGACTACGGGAATCACAGCCATTTACACAGCTGTGGTCTTAATGTCGCTTCTTTTTTCTTAGAGGAATGAAGTCTTTGCGAACGGTTGACAGTTATTTCGGCATAGATTATCAAATTATTATTAAAGTGCTCGACTGTAATATTATGTTCGCGTAAGTCAGTTTAGTGCAGAACATCAAAATATTGTTTGTACGCAGCAACAGCGATAGTGCAGGTGGAGTGGTTTGCTGTGGGACTGTTTAAATGTATCGCTGAAGCTGTGTAGAGCAGTTTTTCTCATCGTGCTTTAATTTTTCTTCGCCTTAAAGCATATTTATAGCGGACCACAGAACATGCTGTCTGAACGCGAGTTAAATAGTTAAGCAAGAATTAAAAGGCGTAAGATTAATTGATTAGATATACAGCTCCAAAAGGTCCAAACATATACCCCAAGAAGGCGGCTGCTGTTACGACATGACAACAACGTCCGCGTGATCCATATCCTTCGTCCAGCATTGCTTATCCAGGTCAGCATTGCTTAAAGTGGCATTTCCCGTTCTCGCAGACCCTACAGACTCCGCCCCTCGCTTTGACGCCCTGTACCGAGAAACCATTGCAAATGAACTGAACATTTAATATTGATAAATACGCTGAAATTGGTAATCCCGAATTGGCATAATGCTTAACATTGTTACCATAATATCAAATGTTTCCAATGTTGAAATGAATAAATTCCTTATGTGGATAGAGAATTGAAGGAAGGTCAATTAAATACACATACCGCTGCAAGTGCAATGACAGCCAAACAGAACATCCAGACATATTGTAAGACCTTCATGATTACTATAAAGCGGGGAATGGGACAATCAAAGTTTTAATTATACGAAAAATAAATTCCACTGTGGTGCAGCTAATAATCTCATTCGAACACCATTTTCGTTATATACTGGGACAGGGTACGCATGTTGAAGCTTTAGTACCGTAGACGCTTGTTTTGGAAGCTGTAATGCGACCGCAAGGCACGGAATCAGAGGTAACAGCTATTGTTTTGCCGGCACAATCCTGATAAAACGCAACAAGTGGTTCAACGTTCAACAACAATATGTTTGCGCGAGCAATCTCAGCAGTTTTGCTTGTTGTGAATGGTGTGCGTAAGAACATGCAAGTGACACCATACCGGTACATTTATGACAATATTGCTTTCGTGTTCACCGTCTCTTTTTCCCCGAATTAGCGTGTCATAAACAAGCTATAGTAATGTGCGCGCTACTGCATTGCGTGAATTACCGCCAACAAAACGACCAAGTCGAATCGGTCAGGTTTTCACCGAATCACAACTCGCCGAAGACTACATACGGTGCAAAGCCGAATGAACACAACAAGTCACAGTGATCGGAAATGTTTTTCAAACTTGTTTTGCTGTTTTTACCACTTCTTGCGTAATGCCGAGCAATCGGCTGTTGCTGATGCCGGTAGGGCTTTGAAAAACAAACATGTTTTCAAATTATAATGGACTGACTTTTTGCTGTTAGTTACTGCTAGCGTTGTGTCAGTAATACGAGTATGCCCGTTTTACCACGGAATCACACCAAATATGTCACAAGTCGCAACGTATTTTTCAATATAATTCGTTCGAATATATCGTTGTTTCCGACAATAAACCAGGTTGCAGGTGACAAGCGTTGCGGCAAGGCACACGCACTCGCACACTGGAGAGCAATAAACACATTACGCCTTAACTTGGTTTCACACGTTTAAATGCTACGATCCATGTCAGTCCTGGCTGCGTTGTTAGGTCAGGTGAATACCAATTGCAAGAGTGCTGTCAGTTCCGCTGTTACGGTGCAGAACGGGTCTTTCTTTTTCGATTTAACGGTATGTCCTATTGAAGAATATGTCGGGAAGTGCTTTTCCTGTGGTGATGATCTCCTGAAGAGGCTTTACTTTGGTCAGTTTGGTGGGGGTAGGCGTTTAATAGTTTATCGATTTATTCGAAGCCCAGAAGGCCAGTGGAGGGCCCATGCCACTGGTGGTGGGAGCTGAACTTGAGAAAATATAGCAAAATATCGCAAAATGCGGCATGTCAGCTAAGGTAACCAACCTAAGGTCGATCACTTAGCGTTTCGCTCGGTCTAGAAGCACGCAAGGATGAAGTGCCACCTAGTTTAGAGTTCATTCATCAGTAGTCAGACCAGAAAGTGGCACTCGAGGGCTAGTAAAAGAGCCACCACACCACGAGACCACCAGCAAATGCAAACCACAAACAACACATCGCATGATTGACATTAGACCCGCATCACTATCGCACACTGGTGAAATCGGGGCATTAGGACGATTGCTAGAAGCCGAAACTAGGTCTGGAAGAAACTGTTTTTTTTTGCATCTGCTATGTGGCGGATACTCGCACGTATAATTTGTCTGCATGCGCAAAGCAACCAGCTACACAATGGTGTGCTGCAATTTGTCTTCATAAGTGGCACAAAACAGTGCAAGCTTATTGTAAACCCAAAAGGGTAAAGAACTCGCCGAAGACCCAAATTTTGGTTAGATCATAAATTACCCGATTAAACACCGCAACCAGGTTCACCGTCATACTGGTCAAATAAAAGGTAACGATTCATACTGCTCTAGCAGGCTCCAGTAGGCGGCAGGGTCTATAACCTGGCCCCGGCCTTGGCCAGTGGCCCAGGCCCTTGGCCAAGGCCAACAAAAATCTGGGCAGGCCACCGGCTAAAACCTGGCTACGGCCTCTGTAAAATCTGGCCTCAGCAGCGCTCCTTGTAGTAAGAAGGATGGCATGAGTTTTTCCACCAAATGAGAATACATTTACGATTAACAACGCATCGACGATGCGGTGCCTCATACTACAATACTGGTTACTTCTAAGCCATACATACGTACAATGTAGATGTATTCCGTTAAACTTAAATAAATTCATGTAAACCGAGCTAGCCTTAATAACTCGCGTAGCGATCAACGCATAGCAGGCGAATCGCAATGTTATAATTAATTACCATACATGAAAGCCCTCTGTCCGTAATCCATCTTGACTGGACTTCCGATCGTGCGCAATGTAGCGTCAAGTTCTCTGAATTGTTACTTACCAAAATAACTGAAAATTTGTAATAGAACAGCCACGACAGAATAAGAGGACTGTGCTGCTTTTCTCACCACTGGCATCGGACATTCTCTGTAGAAATCGCACTTCCTTTAATTTTGGAAATAATCCGCAGGATCTGCTTTACGCCGTCGCATAATAACTACAAGTCATTAACGGCAAGTAAGCTTTGGCACTGGCATCCTACGCACCGTCAAGTTACATCGTTTAATGTTTCTCAGAGCGGGAAAAGCCAACAAGATTCACACCTATGGTATCTGCAAAACCACACGTTATGTACGTACTCTAGATATTACTGCTAGACTACAGCATGGAAAACACTCAAAACAGATATAACGGCTGACTGCGAAGGAAATATGCTGCTCGTTATTTCCATTACGTGCAATACCCGCCACAATCATACAAAGCTGTGAAGAAATATCAGTAGCACAGCGCATGAGTCACTTCGGCAAGAAAATATTATGTACGTTTTTTTACGCTGGATGAAAATACATGACGTATTAATCCATTCAGCTGTATCATATCCATTCAGCTGCAGCAGAGCGCAGACATTCGATCTACTTCTGAGCTGCTCTACCGATAAAGAATCACTGTACAGTATACTGGTGTACGTATCACCATACACTGTTACAAACACACTTTAATCTTTCTGTTTCCAAACTGATGCAAGAGTACAGTGTGAGAACTTCAACGCTGCAAAAGACGATCATAAGCTCTCGAGCAGTATGATGGCAGCGGCATTAGTGCTTTAGTCTTTCTCATCCCACGCTGATAAAAATTTATGTGTGGGGTTTCGTCAGTTTACTGTTGGATTTTAAGACATTGTTAAGGATGGGGAATCCAGATGTGAGCTTGTTTCACTGCGGAATGGTTATAATGCCACACGGACGCCGATCGTTGGCTTTTTTCGTAGAAAATGCAGTGAATAATACTGGTTTTTGTGCATGATCCGAATATCATAATATGTATGAGCCTATGCAGAAGCATACTGCATAGAAGTACTGGGTTATTTGTAGCTTGTTATGCGGCGACGTGGGAAAGACCATAAGATCGATTACGAGCGTCAGGAAGATAGAGAGATCGAGGCTTCGATCTCAACACTTAATGCTTGATGCCAGTGGTAAGACGGGAGATTTACATGCTCATTTATCTGCTGTGGGTGTTTTGTAAGAAATACTAATTCGATAGACAATTTTCAGGAAGCTTTTATCAGCTGTACATCTCTGCCGATATCACAGAGAGAGTTTGACGGGAACTCACTATCTGTATGGCGTACAAAACAGCCAGTATTTTCTTACGACAATTAGCACTGTCATTATGCGGTTACTTGTATATGTATTCAGCTAGAGCGGAAAAAGGTTCGTATCATTGTTGCTGTTGCAAGCAGTGCTGTTTCTGCAAGGCCAGATCAGTTTACAGAGGCCGTAGCCAGGTTTTAGCCGGTGGCCTGCCCAGATTTTTGTTGGCCTTGGCCAAGGGCCTGGGCCACTGGCCAAGGCCGGGGCCAGGTTTTAGACCCTGCCCCAGTAGGCCAACGTTTGCAGCAGCAGCTTTTTCGCCGATCCGTTATTTTCCTGCTTCAGGAATTGTTCAACTCCGATGACAGTTCTTGGAACGCTCACCCTCCATCTAAATAACAAATTTATGTAAATGAGTGAACTTGCCTGATGATCCATATGTGTGACCTTTAACCTTTCCATAGCGAACACCAAAATAAACCAGAGGGCCGCATCGAAAGAATCCTCTGAAAAACAAATGTGTACACTATTAGGCAGCTGGCCTAAGCGACCATGGCTCCACAATCGATTGGTCCAAGTCCGGACAACACCGTGCCAGCATATCGATGAGCGATGCTGCAAGGGTATCGGTTTTGTCGGTCCCAAAGCAGAATGACCACCGAGCAACCAAAATCTCAAATGATTTGGGAGTATTACAGGTACCGTTTGCTGGAAATAAGTTAAACGGAACAAAATTATGGCTCGAAAGAATAAATTTTGAATTCTTGATCGCTAGATGGGTGCAGGCAGTTGCAAAATTTGGAATATGCTGTGTAAGCTGGTTCAAATATTTTCCCATTGTTTGGAAGGGAATAAATGCTTGCGGTGTCAAGGAATAATTATCGGCTAGTACGATCCAGTCCAACTTGATGGAAAGAAACTTTAGGCACACGATAAGCAAGTGTAAGTCAGCGTGTCTATATAACGACCAGTGGCCAACTAGACAGACAGTTCTAGTTTCTTTCATGACTGAATGGCATATAATGGAGTCTATATCTGGAACACTATTTCTTGTTTGTAGGAAATCTCGGCTTTTTTTTGTTAGCGTCCATTTCGATGGAAGGTGGGTGATGATCAAGTCACGCTGTACGAAACGTGGAAGAAAGGAGCCGCTTCCAACACCGACTAACCCTACAAACATACCTGCCTCTGCACTGCAAGGATGTATGTAGTTATATCTCTTTATTTGTACTACAGTAAATGGTCGTGTCAAGGTTAATTAATCCTGCACCCAGTTTCGTAAAGGTAATTTAAACTGCTAACGCATCTACAGAATATGCTCGTAGGTTACACGATCTACGGCGTTCGCTTGAAATAAGGCTTGAAAATATTCGTTCTGGCGGTACTGGTGTGATTTTATTAATGAGCTAAATTGTTATTAATGTTATACACTTTTTTGAAGTGGAAAAATGTTACAGAAACAATATCATCTCCAAAACAGGAAATATTTGATACTCATTCGATTACCGATACCCTTACCTTCGAAGTCCTGCTTGATCATACACATTCAGATATTATGCCAATACCAGTGACCGTAGATCGTAATGAATATGTTCGAAGATAACGTTGCATCCTAAAGCGTTTTCTGTAAAAGAAGCCATCAGCTTCACTCTTCCCGGATAAAAGCACACTTCCGGTGTGGCGAATTTGGTTTATTATTGATCGGTAATTATATAAAAATGCACGAACACGTTCTGTGAGTATGACGCATTCCATCATACTCTGCATGAAATCGTAGATAATGCCGTTTCCTCCGCTAAGGAGTTCATCCCGAAACCATTCCAGATAATCAAACCGAGAGTATGTGTACGGATGACATTTCCTCATAACGGCGTTTTCAACATGCCAGCCCACTGTATCCTCAGGGCACCCTTTATCCAGAATGACAACCCAGTCATCCATTGCCGAAATAAACCGCGTTTTCGTTTGTTTCAACCACCAATATGCAAAAGTCCGACAAGACTGCGCTTCGGGAAATTCTTGCCTGGGATTAGGACAAGATATGGTTCCTTCCGGCCAGCCGTAGCCCACTTTCCTCAATGTCAACGGTTTGACTAAAGCGGACTCCTTGGGTGCACGTATCCGCCTACATGCCAGATATGGTCCGTCATTGATGACCAGTTGAATAGTTCGTCCGTCGTACATCCAGTGTTATTTCTACCATTTCTAAGCTCCATTCGGGACAGTTATTTGACGCTTCGATTTGGATCATGTCTAAAATGCGCCCAGGATACCAAAATTCCGGACCGTCTTCTCCAACAGCGACAAGGATTTCGACAGGACCGTTGTTGTCCCCTAGGGAAACTTCGGGCGACACTTCGCGCACATCTTCGAAGTCAGCAAACATAGGCGTCTCCGAGTCCGTGCAGTCCCAGTTGATCAATACACCGCCATCGATAACATTAACGACGTCTGCGCGATGATAAAATCCCTCGTAATCCTTGACATCCACCGGAAACTTGTCGAATACTCCATCCTTCTGGAGCCAGCTGGGCCCCCGGACATCCCATAACTGATCCCCGTAACTTTAAACCGGTATCGATTAACATCCATCCGATTCCATCGCTACATCAAGGATCAAAATAACAAGTACGACAGGAATCGAATACAGTTTGCGAGCATTGAGTGCATGCACTTTCTTTTTTTTGAAACTGAAAACACATACTGGATGCGGTACGATTTCCGGACCAAATTGATTTAATCATAGCGGTTACTTTTGCCTGTGCTTGCTACAGGCAAAACAAAACAAAAACAAAAGCCTGTTAATCGTCTCTAAAGGATGCAAATCTCTCGCTAAGTAGTAAGTACGCTTGACGATCTGCAACTTAATTAATTGCCGCTGGCAAGTACAGATTTATGTCGTGCGCCGTTATAAATGTGCCTTATGGTTGCAAATCGATACAACAGAATAAAATACCATAAAATACCAGAATAAAATACAGCAGAAGGGGAAGAAAATTTAATGCCCGAAGATAAGAGAACCTGTTGTAAACAGGAATAATTGCGAGTCCTGCATACAGAAGCCAGTAAGGCATGCTCAGCTTGCTCCGTCCCGCATTTCCGTGTACAATCTACCGAGTGCTGCTCTTGGCAGATAAATCAATAAATGGTTCAAAACTTCAGTGTTAGGTCATTGACTAACAGCGTTACAGGCTTGCAGCATGGAAGCTTAACCACTCACGCTCACCTCCCGTTTCAGTTATGTGATTGCGGACGCTGAACCAAGAGTATATTCATTGACACAATCCATTTATTCATTATTGCTCTTTACCAAAAGCATATTACAGCATTCATTCTCAGCTGTTCGTTCTACCGATATTAAACACAACAGGGGAGATTTCATCTGCCGCGTAAATCTGTGTGTTTCTGCGTTACCTAGAATGGCGTACCTAGATTGAATTACTACGTTTTTTTGCAGGCTCGGAAGCCAAGCATTCCCAAGTATTTTAGGCAATTTGAAGTTGAAGGTACATCGATGCCGAGCTTAATTGAACTGAGTTTATATTTTTCCGATTCTTTCAACCGGTGAAGCCGTAAAGTTGCAATATAAGGCGGGTGTGCAGGTGGCATCAGTTTATGACTAGTCGACTCGACAATTATTCCTGTGTAGAGCAGGTTCTCTTATCTTCGTGCATTACATTTTCTTCCCCTTGTGTTTTTTTCTGGTATTTTATGGTATTTTATTCTGTTGTATCAATTTGCAATCATAAGGCACATTTATAACGGTGCACGACATAAATCTGTACTTTCCGGCGGAATAAATTAAGTTGCCGCTGGTCAGTTCAGCAGAGCTATACTGTCTAAAAACGAGTTAAATGGCAATTATGGCATGCAAGAAGTCAAGAGCATGCGAGTAGTTGATCAGTTATATCAATCAAAGATCTATAATACGGACCCCAGGGTCAAAAAACCCAAACAACCAAATCAAATCACCAAAAACCGACAACACCACTAGGTCGGCCATGGTCGAAAACGGCGTCACATGATCTTTGTATTCAAAAAAAAATCTGGCTAGGCACAGCACGCATACTTTCAAATCGCGCGGAGTAGTATTTCTTACCGCAAAGGTTATTGTAAAGGATATACCAAACCGTGATATGCCGTTGCTTGGAGGAAAATTAATTAAATCTAAACTATGTATATAATTTACTATCCAGTAACCGGCATTTACCATCTTTCAACATTTCGAATGGAAATAGGAAAAACCTTTTCGGTATCCCACCGTTTATACGAAAACCCTGAAAACCCCAACGCCCAAAAAAACGTACCGCGCCCATTACACTACGGAAAACCAGATCAGCGTGCAAAAGCTCTATTAAACCCGTCACAACCTGCGAAGATATACTACCATCAGTACCATTTACGTCATTGAACTACAATGATTCATCTCTCAATCTTTAAACGATGCGGTGCTGTCATAAATTCGTAAACCGACCAGAACAGCAGAACAAACTAACAGTAATATTCAAAACGGGATTCTTGGATGCAGTAACGACTACCTGACTGGAAGCAGAAAGAACTAACTAACAGCAATATTCAAAACGAGAGCCATAATCCAGCACCGACCATCTAAACAGAAGCAGAACGAACCCACAGCGATATTCACAACGGAATACTCGGATGCAGTACCGACTATCTGAAGAGAACCAAACGAAACTACAGTAATATTCAAACCAGCATTCTTGGATGCAGTACCGACCATCTCTCCGAAAACAGAACTAACCCGAAGTAATATTCAAACCGGCATTCATGGATGCAGTACCGACCATCTGACCCGAAACAGAACGAACCCACAGTAATATTCAAACCGGCATTCATGGATGCAGTACCGACCATATGACCGGAAACAGAACGAACTAACAGCAATATTCAAAACGAGATCCATAATGACCGGAAACAGAACGAACTAACAGCGATAGTCAAAATGTGATACTTGGATGCAGTACCGACCATGTGACCGGAAACAGAGCGAACTAACAATACGCGATAACAACGGAAATCGCCGTTCAATGGAATTCCTCCGCCAGCGCATAAGTATAGAAATACAGAGAGGAAACGCTATTTGTGTTATGGGTACGGTTGATTCATCCAAAAAATGGAATACGTGTTTTTGTTCTTCAATATGTGATTATATAATTGAATAGTGTAACACGTACGATTTGTACAGCGGGGAAAAATATTAAAGCCATCTAAACCATGCAGCACCGACCATCTAAACAGAAGCAGAACGAACCCACAGCGATATTTACAACGGGATACTCGGATGCAGTGCCGACTATCTGCAGGGAAACAAACGAACCTACAGTAATATTCAAACGGGCATTCTTGGATGCAGTACCGACCATCTCACCGGAAACAGAATGAACTAACTGTTACTAACAGCGATATTCAAAATGTAATACTTGGATGCAGTACCGACCATCTGACCGGAAGCAGAACGAACTAACAGCAATATTCAGAATGGGATACTTGGATGGCGTATCGACCATCTGAACGGAAACAGCACGGACTAACAGCAATAACCAGAACAGGATTCTTGGAAGCAGTATCGACCATCTGACCGGAAGCAGAACAAACTAACAGCAATATTCAGAATGGGATACTTGGATGGCGTATCGACCATCTGAACGGAAACAGAACGGACTAACAGCCATATTCAAAACGGCATTCTTGCCGTACCGACCATCTGACCGGAAACAGAACGAACTAGCAGCAATATTTAAAACGGCATTCTTGGAGGCAGTTCCGACCATCTGACCGGAAGCAGAACAAACTAACAGCAATATTCAGAATGGGATACTTGGATGGCGTATCGACCATCTGAACGGAAACAGAACGGACTAACAGCCATATTCAAAACGGCATTCTTGCCGTACCGACCATCTGACCGGAAACAGAACGA
>JAQGAU010004323.1:0-11793 GCA_034698045.1 Paramacrobiotus richtersi | reverse complement strand
GCAAATCGGCTACTACAACATCGTCCCCAACTCCTCCGTGTTCAACATTGACCGGGGTATGTTCGCCCCCACCTCCCGCATGGTCACGGCCGACCGGCTCGATACCATGGTCAACCAGGCCAACGCCGCCTTCGCCGCCGATCCCATCCAGGGCAGCATCCTCACGGTGGAGACGGTCCGCCTGCAAATCGATCCAACCATCGGGGCCGTCGATCCCGATCGTACCGGTTGGATGGAGGTCGGTGGACGCAACGACACCTTTGTCCTCATCCTGCGGATCTATTACGAACCCGGTCCACCACAACACGAAGTTGTTGGGATTGCGGACTTTGTTCCCGGGGTGCTGATGGAGGGATCGGGATTGTTGGGACCGCCATTGTTGGAAGCGTTCGCGGAAGTGCTGGCCAAAGCGCACCAGTGGGTGTATAATCAGCAACCGAATGTTAGGCTGATTAATGTGAATACGTTGCTGCATAAGCAGAAGTTGACGACCACGTTGGATACGCTGCGTACGGCGTATACGGATGATTTGCTGTCGTATTTCGTTAAATTTTTGCGCATAGCTTATGTGATCAGCGATCCGAGTATAGCAGAAAGCCGGAGAGGACCAGTAAAGCTTAACTGCAAAATGTTTACACCGGGGTTGCTGCAGCCGCCTGGATGCTGCTTGCCTAGCGGAGAATTCGAGTCCCAGATACAGGTACTTAACTCGCGGTCTTAGGTGGTTTTTATTCGCAGAAAAGTGACCGGAAACGCTTTTGCATGCAGTTATTATATTTGCCTGCTAGTGAGTTCATTAATTAATACTGTATATCTTGATTATTAAATTTTCCGGCTTAAATGTCTATTTTTAAGTTGAAACTGTTCAGATTGTAATATAACGTTAACGATCACACTTGAAATCTCTCCTTTGCATGCATACTGTACCTTACGTTTTCATATATATATGTTCGTCTCAAATGAGTTTAAAAAAATCAAGCATTAATTACTCTGGCATACAATTAACCAGTTGCATTCATGAGTCTGATGAGCTAGAGTGCATGATCCTAGTAAGAAAGTTAGATCGTCAGTCGTTTTACCTATACTTTGTACAAACATTCTAACACAGTACGTACTATATAACAATTTTGGTTAATTTACTCTCAACAGTCAGTACAAAATTAATATAGCTAGTTGTGGGCTTTAATTATATCATCACATTGAACAGGTTCGTGAGCGCATGTCGGAATGGGTCCGGGGAACCAACGCAAAGGTCATCTCGGTGGAAACCCTGCCCATGCGCTACGTCAGCGGGCAGGAACGCACCGAGGGTTTCGACACGATGCACACGTCCAACGCGGTTATCATCCGCAACGGACACGCCGGAAAGATGGCGGAAAACCTTCTAGTGGTGTACCGTATCTTCTTGGATGGAGTGTACCCCGATCCGCCGGGCTATGTCCTCGCCGGGCAAGATATCCAGGAATACGTCCAAGCCAACTTACATGGAGCCTGTACCATTCTGTAAACTCTTACATGTGATAATTTCGTGATTAGAAGCGGCTGTTGAACGTTCTACTAAAATAAAAATTATAAATAATAAATATATTTTTGAACATTCTACTGAAATAATAAATATATTTGGTGTTACAGTTTTTTCACCTTTTTTGTGCGATGATTTGTCAGTCAATCATAATATATTTGCCGGTTATTCAATATTTCTAATGTTGTGCTGGTTTTACGTTTAATAATGTGTTTGGATAACGATACGGGAAAAACACCGCATTTGCACAAAAACCCGCTAAATCACGTGTACGCGTCAAAATTCTCGGCGTCAAACAACAATTTATTTTCAATTTCATTTTATTGCGAACATTTTCGAAACACTGACCATCCAGAAATTCTCCTAAAATCTCAATTTATTCAGGGATTTCGAATCCCCTCATCATCACGAAAAACAGTATACTTTTGCATTCCAAAGAGACTTTTTGGCGTACAATAACTCCGTACGCGAAAGGATCTATTCAAACCGACACTGAATCAGACAGATTTCGAAGAAAAAAAACAAGTGCGTTTGATTAAGTTTTGGGCGCTCCAAATGCATCGGGTAGGCGTTCAATGGTGCAGCGGTGGTTCTTAATGTACATAACGGGTACGCCGGGGATTTTGCGGATCCGCCGTTGCAGATCCTTATCACATGTGGCCACAATGTAACATTTATGCTGCAAAAACAGCGAAACGTCAACATTAAATTTTATGCTGCAAAAACACAACGCAACGTCAAACAGACCATAACAAAATTGTTCTGTAAAGATGAGTAGCAGTTTTAGACAGCAAACACTAATTATACTGCAGAGAAGAAAATGAGAGGCAATTGCAGAAGGTGGCATCTTTTTAACAGTGAAATGACATATCTAGCAAAACACTGGAAGATGGACTGGTTGCTACTACTGAACATCGTAGTGCAATGGCTATTTAGGACATGAAAAAATCAACTACAGTAGAAACCATTCTTCTCATTTATTACTTCGAAAAATCGCAAAACTTTTTCCAGTAAAGTGTTTTTCTGTATAATGACGATTCGTTTATCGAAGGACAAAATCTTATGATGAAAATACTTCGCTAGCTTTATTTAATACAAACTTTCTTCACTGGACATTGAAACGATCCAGGTAATCTGTGAACCGCTTCAAACGTATAACAAACAGGTTTACAACCGAAGAACGTACTGCCATCGCAAATATTAATTTCCTGCAATAACTGCTAGATGATCAAACTGTGGATGTTGTCTGACATGCTGGCAATGGTAAAACCTGACCAGAGTTCGGCAGAACAACGTATTACGAGTACTGTCGACTATTTTCAAAATTAATCATATTCATCGATGTAATTTAAGTATCGGAAGAAAAAAACAAAAAAGGGAACTTTTTTTATAATTATCCTGATCCTAAACAACCCGAAACCAAGGCCGACACCGAGCTCCACAGACGACTCAAGTCTTAGAGAATTTCGTAGTGTAACGGCTTCAGCTGACGTCATCTGGCGATTTAGCATCAGTTTCGTGGTCGGGAAAAAATTATGCCAGTTTATTTACAAAACGTACACCTTTTTCCAAAATGCAAGAAACTGCCTTAGTATTAGTAAGCAAACGATAAGCCATACAAGTTATTATCATGGTTAACCGCATCTGCATTCTACTGTAAAATACCGCAAAATGCACATGTACAGATTCCGAAGAAATCTGGTCAGTGTAATGACGCTGATAATAAGTAACCACATTCAAGCAGACAACTCTCAAAACGCATAATATCTTAATAATTTTAACTCAATACAGGGTTGCTATTCACTAATATTTAGTCGAATTAGGCACATTTTTCTGGTGTTTTCACTACAATACAAAATATTGCTAAAAAAAATTCTTCCGAACCTGTGTCACACGCTGGACAAGGCAATCATCCGCATATGTCCCTTTGTGTATGCAGGGAAGACGCTCAAACCGCGGATCCTTCACGACTCTACAACGATGCAAAAAACACGTAAAAACACACAGTTGAAATAGTTTCTTCGCCTCTGATAAAAATATTTCCTATTGAACTGAATAATGCGCCAGTAAAGCATACAAATCACGATGTTCGAATAGAAAATCTCGACAAAATTATTGATATAATTAAGTATTAAAATATTATTAATTATATAGAAATAGAAACAGTGACAATATTGACAACATCAAAATTAGGACATTACCTAATTCGGGATTTCGATGTTTTTAACTAAGCGTTTCTACTGTTTACGGATGAAAATTCACGTAAAAAAGAGCCGATATAAATAGTTGGAAAAACACTAACTAAACTAAATATTGGTCACATTTTCGCGGTAAAAGTGGTAAAACCTAAAATGATAAATGCAGCTATTGCAAATGATAAAAAAAATAATAAAAAAATGGAACCTTAAATTAATATTCTAATAATAATCTATTAATAGTATAACAGTATTAAATGGAATATTAAATTAACATTATTAATATAAGAAACCGAACTGCGCGGAAAAAACGTATTCTTTTCGAACAAATTATTATTTTTTGCATTTCAAGGAAACATCCACAAAACTGGGACGGAAATTATAATCACATACTTGAGTGCGATGCGATATTTACTGCCGAGTTTCTCCAGTTCCCCCAGCACACACTCCGTCACATACGGAATACATTTGGCATACAAACAGTCCATCATACCCTGAATCACGTCAATCTTATTCCGTATACAAAAATTGACAAAATTCGTGTCGATCAGGATGCGAAACGGCGGACCCAGTTGGGTGTTGTATTTCAGAAAGAGCGCTGATGAATATTGTGGTCTGCAATATACCGATTATTCGGGTAAATGGAATACGATCAAAATTGGTGGAAAAAATGGAAGATTTACGCTTACACTTCAACAGTCTGAATTTCCTGGTGGTTGGCTTCCTTTTTCTTCTTCTTGATCTGACGGTGTTCGGGTTTGCTGAAAAAATATTTTAAAAAATTAAAAAAAAATAATAATTAATAAATTCAAAGCATGAAATTTTTGAATGATTTCTCAAGTTTCACGGTGCACTTACATTCTGGAATCCTTAAGGCTGATCATCCGCTTCATAGTAGCGAACTTCTTGGTTTTCTTGATTTTACCCTGTAAAACAGGCCCAGTCAACCGAAATGCTGTTTCTGGCCTCAAACAGTAAAAAGAGCAAACCAACTGAGAATTCTCAGTTTGAGCTAACTTACCATAGTGCAGCTTCTCGGAGAACCCGGTCGGTCAAATATTCCGATAAAGCGAATATAACTTCCTAACGATAGTACTGTTAAAAACGAAACGGACGAAGTTGAAAAACCTTCAATTAAATCAATTTCTCAAACTTTCAGACCGGAGCTTCGATTACTTCGATTCCAAAAATTTATTTTTGCAGGATGCGATTAACGTAGTGAGGGCTACAGGGTAATAGTTTAATGCGCCCCACAGTTGTCTGCATTTATACGTCCACTTTTTGCTTACGTTTCGCTCCTATCAAATTCGAATTTCTGTCAGTTTGTTAACTGATTGCTGTAGTAGTCTACAAGTTTTGTTTAAAATAAAGGTGAAACTTTGTGTAATATCAAAGGTTTTTGCGTTTTTTTTGAAAGATGTACTCGAAGGCTGAATTGGGTCGGGTTCGGGTAGGTCTGTACTACTGAGGCATTGCTGACTGCCAGCCTGAAGGCGCAATGTGCTCCAAGAGCTCGACTGCTGCCTCCCCATTGAGCTCGCAAAATGCGACGGCTTGACGCGGGACGGGACCCGTGTGCAAATGGAATTCCATATGGACTTTGCCCCCTGAAATCAATGGGATCCCAATTTGGCTACAATCTTATAAAAGCTCATTTTTTATCTTTGCACGAATAAGTATAGTAAAGTTTACCATAACATCAATCTTTCAATATTGAGAATAGTTGCAAAGAAGTAAACAGATATGACTGAAAGCCTGAAATTAAAATCTAATGGAATTAGGTTCCAAGTGGAATTCCATTTTGTCACATTTCAACGGAGCGCCCATCCGCAGCTTGTTGCTTCATGCTTTTGCAACGGTAAACCGAGGAAACCCGTTTGTTTTTGCATTTTCAAGGTTCTTGTATCGTTTCACCCAGATTTCGACGTTTCCACAGTTGTGCACCGATAAAAAGCAAAGCGTTGGATGCTCTAAACCTGCGAAAAGATGGCAACCGAGGAAGCAGCGCCCGTTGGGGAAGCCCCAACAGCCAAGTCCGACACCGAGTTTATGACGCCAGAGAACACCAGGTGCTGGTTACGTTACTTGTCCCGATTTCCGGGCTTTCTCGTCCTTTCCGCTGGTCACTTGTGGATCAGAAGATGCATAAGTGTCTAGAGAGTGTACTGGGTGACCGTTGACTGACGAGGAATTGTGGGTTTTTACAGAATGCTCATCGCCATTCGGACCGAGCTGGATGAGCGTTTTCGGAACAATCCCAAAATTGGACGCAATTCCCTGCCCGATGCCAGCGATCTGTGGGATGAACTGACACAGACGTACAATAGCCAGTACCCGGATAGTGTGGGGAGACTGCCGTCGTGTCTGAAGAAACGCTGGGAGAAGCTGGTTTCCAGTTATCGCGTACGGGTTCTTGACAGGGATTACGCTGTTTGCGTGCATGTTTGGGCTTTTGTGAAGCTTTTTTGAAATATTTACAAATATTTATATTGTTACGATTTAGATTTTTCAGACTAAGTTATGGATTTTTTATACAGTAAAAGTTTTGCTACTAAAGAAAATGGTTTTAAAAATGGTGATAGCTTAGACAGCTTTAACAGGCGGTAATATTTGGTATGATAATATTATTTCTTTGAAGTATTTAACCAATATTTTTGTCTAATTACAAGGTTATTAGTTTCAGTGTTTTTATTTCCAAGCCCTCGACTTGTTTTAATTTTTTTAATTTATTTTTAATTTGGAATTTGTCTGCACTGTCTGTTCTGCAGATTTGTTTTTACCTGCTTGATGATTAACTTTGTTTATCGCCTCGTTTCAACATTTTCTGTCTGGTTCTTTAGAAAGACACCAAATTCCTGGTGCAGAATGAATGGGAGCTGAAAGGCCGCCAGTTGAGCCAGTACTTCCCGGCCATGGACCAGAGTTTCCGCGATAAAGCCGATCCCGAGTTTATCGCCGCCGTGGAAGCCGATCCCCGTAAGTCACCGGAAGTGATTCGCTGAACACATTTTCACCGAGTATTCCACCAGTTTTTATTTTTCCGATTTAATGATAAAGACGCATTGTTTTGCTCTTAATTTCTTGAAATCCTGCTTCCGATTGAATTCTCGTTTTCAGGTTTATTTTTATTATTTAGAATTTATCAGATCAACGCACCGGCTGTGACAATGTAAAACAGTAATTTTTTTAATATATAATAAAATAAAAATTTAAAATAGTACATAAATAAAATAAAATATTTTTGATTTTAATAATAATAAAATATATAATAAATTTTTCAAAAATCCCTTCTTTCTGACAGTATTGATCGCGAAACTTCTGGAGGGCCTGCACAACGGCCAAGCCTACGACAAATCCAACCAGACCCCCAAAAAACGCGTCCGCAACAAAGTCCCCAAGTTCCGCCGCAACCCGGTCAACCCCAAGTTCCTCGACTACGAACAGCCGGCCTCGGCCAAGCTGAAGAACTACAAGTGCATCGTACCGCTGTGTAAGAACACCGCGCGTAATACAGCGTATACCAAGGTCCGTTTCATCATGCTGCCCCGGACGAATCCCGCGGCGCGGAAGGGGTATCTGGATGTGATTGGGGTGCCGTATACTAACGCCCGGGATATCTTCATCTGTACGAAACACTTCCCGGCCGATCAGGTGGATCTCAAGGCCAAGTATGTTGTGAAGAACGGGACACTGCCGACGATTTTCTTGAATCAGGAGGATTTTGACCAGGAGACTGCGGACAATGAAGCGGTAAGGAAACGTTGCTGACAGTTATTTTTACATTTTTTTTTATTAACTCACTTATTTTTTTTAAAGTTTTGTATTCCCTTTTTTTGCGTTGCGAAACTGCAGGGTTGTTTGGATTGATTTATTGTAATGTTTTTTTCTTTCGGTAGATTTTCTTCGTTTTTGATCGGTTCAGTTTGCTGTTTGTAGTAGTCTCACAGTCGTTTGTGTATTGTTGTTTTCTATTCCATTACTGGCATTTTAGTTGGTTTTTGTATGGCAGCTAGGTTATGACTGTTGCATTTCCTTTGATTTCGAATTCACGTTCGTTTGTGCTTTAACAGATATGAGATATCCGATAAGACGGACATATCAGTTGCAGCAGAATCGTAGTGCAGTGGCTGTAAAGTGCAATATCCTCATCTGAAACGGCCTGTGTATTAGAAATATAACATTTTGCCAGCAGGAGACTTTTTTCTCCTCTTCTTTCCTGTTAGTTCTGGATGTTAATTACCGAGCAAATTTTTTAAACAATTTCGCCGATCTTTTCAAGAAAACAGTCGAATCTAGATAAGTGTTTTATCCGCTTTCAATTATAGAACGGCATTGCGGAAGAGGACGGTGAAGTCAACACCTTCCTGGACGACCAGCCACCCTCCGCCTGGCACACCCGCAAGAACTTCCGCTGCATCGTCCCCTCGTGCCGCAACCGGGTGCGCAGTGTGGACTGGTCCAAGATCCGTTTCTCCGAGATCCCCATGAAGGGACCGAAGCGCCGCAAGTATCTGGAGGATTGCGGACTGCTCGACAAGCTGCCGGTGGAATCGCTCGACCGACGCCACATGCTAATCTGTACGAAGCATTTTCTTCCCAAGCAGATTGATTTCTTCCGGAAACCCCATGTTAAAGCGGGCGAAGTACCGTCGTTGTTCCTGGATGATAATGGCGAAGAGGGCAATGAAACGTAAGTGATTTGTGGATATGTTCGATCAACGAGTTGAAAGGAATTACCTATTGTAATGCGTAGTCGATCGTAGAACAACGGCTTTACAGTGATCCTTCTGAGTCGCTTTAATGTTACTGCCTTGGTCCATATGTAATGCAGCTGTACGTACGTCAGCTTTTTTTGTCGCTAGTCATTAATTTTTCCTAATAATTTTTGTCAAGAATACTGTGGAGCTTTTGATTGTTGTTACTGCTGGATTTTCATTTGCGAAATGCAGTAAATTTGTTCGCGTACCCGCAGGTACGATGATAGGCTGGGAAAACGGTCATTCTTCGGGAAAAACGCCAGCACTCCGGAATCGGTCAATCGGGACATTCTGCTGTTGGAGTTGTTAGTGGCCAATAATCCCTTCTTACCGGACCGCAGCCAACGGGATCATAAAGTGCGACTGCAGTGGGAGAAGATTGTCACCGTTTATAATGCCGCCAAGGTAAAGACTTAGTGGACTTTTTATTTCTGTAAATTATCAGAATAATACTGTGGTACGATATTAATTAACTGTGTAATTTGAATTAATTTCTGAGTTTGAAATAAATATTTCGAATTAATCGAGAATTTAGCTAAACTAAAACAATTGGATCAACAGTTTAATGAATCGACTAGGCGGTAAATACGGAAGAAACTGTAAATGTGGAAGAAGTGTGGATGTCGTAGAGTGGTGGCTTATTACTGGCGCGGATGTCGTGTATAGTCGTACATCAGCCACATGTTCGCTGTTTTCGATGTGAATTTGGAATTTTTATACGAATAGAACTCTGCATTATGAGTTTTTAACAAAATCTAACAATATGATTCGGTGATTTTCAATCTGGTATCGTAACTGTCTACTTAGGTTGAACCACTGGAACTGACTTCGCGAACCTGCAAAAACCGCGTCGAACGCTTCCGTGAGAAGGCCAAATACAACATGGTCCGTGTGGACCCCAAGTACGAATCAGCCTCCGAATCCCAGAAAGACCACATTGAGAACATGATCAACCACGTGCACGAAGCGGCCACCGCCTCCGAGCAGTGGGAAGCCGAGCACGGACCTCCCAAGGGCGAGAAGACCCCGAATAGCGCGCATTCCGTCGTGTACCGCTGCATGGTGGAGGGCTGCAACAGTCGCCGAGTGGGACGGGATGATAGCGATGAGATTCGCTACTACCATGTGCCCAATGACCCGGAGGTCCGGGAGGTGTGGCTGAAGGCGGCGGGGTTCTATGGGTGTACGGCGAACAATACGGTCATGTGTTCGCGACATTTTGAGGATGAGTGTATCAAGGATAATGGGCGGTTGAAGAAGGGATCGGTGCCGACGCTGTTTGTGGAAGAGTATGACGAATTTCCAAACGGGTAAGATTTCCAGTTTTTTTCCAGTTTGTTTTCCCTATTTTCAATGAATTTCAAATTTTTTTTATGGCGCTGTGAGACGTGCTGGGATACTTGTCTGTTTCATGCACTGGGTTGCTTAATATTAGTAATTAATTTATTTTTTTTTGAATTTTGTTGTAACACGTCGTTTACATCGAAAACTGTTCTTATTGATGCGCCTAGAAAATGTTTCGGTGAAAGTGAGTAGCTTTGTGACGGATAGAATTTTTTGGTGAAGTTTGCTGTAAATTCATATGGCGAGATGCTGGGAGGTTCTTTTCTTACGTTATTGTTGTTTATCAGGACTGATGCAACGGTGGAAGGTGTGGAAAGTGAACCGGCAGAGCCGGCAGTCGAAGCTGGTGATGATGGAGTTGCGGAGGAAGGAGTTGCACCGGTCGAGCACGGCGAGGCTTCAGTGGCTATATTGCCCAGCGAGTATGATACTTTTGATCCCAAGCTGAAGTTTGGTCGACATGGACTCTCGCAGCGTCATGTAAGTCGCACATTTGAGTTGAAAGAAAACGAGAACGCAGTGTTCAAGTTTGCACAATATTGAATCGTGTATCGAGTTGCTATCAAGACCACAATGAGCAGCGTGCTGAATCATGGATGACGTAGAGCAATGGCTTGAAAAGAACTGCTCTCTCTCTCGTTATAAAACGGCTACCTGTTTATGCACAGTCAAAGCGGTTCGATTCGAATGTAGAATTTTTGTAAGATTCTGCATTGTGTGACTTGGAGAAATCTGATTCGGTGCATTTGTGTCTGCATCTGGTTGATTGGCATGCATTGATATATATTTTTCGTTGTAAAGATGTATGAAGTTTATTGTACTCATCAGCATTATTTCTGATGACTATGACTTTTGCCATTACTTTGTTGTTGTTTTTCTTGTAGTGTGTGATTGCTGCCTGTCCATCCCATCAGAATCGTCTCCGCCAGCAGAAAGTGGGCATGTTCAAGTGTCCCCAAGTCCCCCCGGAGGACTCGGACCCCGCCGTCCTGGAACTATTCCAGAAATGGGCCGACGCCATTTCCCTGGAGAACGCCTACCCCTGGACGCATAAGCATCTCATCTGCTCGGCACACTTTGACGACGACATGCTGCGCTACCATAAAACAGCCGGGAAAGTGACGCTGACCAAGGGGGCTTATCCTAGCCGGAAGCTCCGTAGTGTGGACTGGCCGGGCACCCGGGAGATCATGGAGCAGTTGATGCGGCGTGTGGAAGAAGAGGAAGTGGCGTTGGAGACGGAAGAGGGTGAGAATCCTGAAGAGTCGGTCAAAGAGGAAGACGAGGCTAATGGGGAGACGGAGGAGAATGAAGCGGCTGTGGCGGAGATCGCGGAAGAAGGGGAAGAGGGAGAGAAAGGGGATGGTGAGGAAGCGGAACCGGCGCGTCGTTCCCCGCGAAAACGCAAGGCCGGCGAGGAGGATGATGAGAAGAAAGAGACGCCCAAGAAACGCGCCGCGTCCCCCAAGAAGGCCAAGACGCCGGAGAATGTGTACGAGTACCATGAAGAGGAGGAGGCTCCGCAACCGTCGACCAGTGCCAAGTCGCCAAGACGATCGACGCGATCTTCCGGGGATTTTGGAAAAGCGGTGGAAACCGTGGTGGAGAAGCCGGCGACGGTTGTGGAGAAGCCAACAACCGTGGCGGAGAAACCGGCTGAGGGGGAGAAGACACCGGCTCCCAGGAAACGAGGTCGCCCGAAACGGACGGTGGCGGCTGTTGTGGAGGTCCCGGAGACGGTTAATAAGCGGAAACGGTTTAGTCCGCGAATGGTGTCCCGAGAAGAGCATGATGAGGGAATGGCTGAGGAAACACCCCAGGAAGTTGAAGAACCGAAAGCTCTGGCTAAAGGAGCTCAGAAGACAGCTGAGGGTGTGAAGAAAGCTGCTGAAGGACCGAAGTCACCGGCAAAAGCGACTGAGACCGCTAAATCACCAGCTAGAACTACGGAAGCGTCCAAATCGCCGGCTAGGGC
>JAQGAU010004322.1:0-11794 GCA_034698045.1 Paramacrobiotus richtersi | reverse complement strand
TAGCATCTTCGCTCGTATAATTTTTTCTAAGCGAAATACGTTCTGTTGGGGAAGCAGAATAATGCACAGCCTCTCTGTAACAGCGGGCTCGCTAACAAAGCGCGGCTCTACGTGTTCCCACCGAGGCCGTAGGCCGAGGTGGGACTTGTATTTGTATAGTCCAAGAGGAAAAACGAAACAAACAAGATTACTAGTGCTTCACGAGTCGGACATTGCTTGGTAATTTATTTCCAACTTGTCTCGTCGTTATGTTTGCTGGGATTAATAATCATTAATTCATTGTCAGTGATGTACTTCGGGCCATAATTATTTGGCAAATTGGCATTCTACGAATTCCCTGTTCTTGTCGATCAAACGGTCGAAACTTGTCGATCGGCTACCACGGCTTGATTATTCAGTTAACACAGCAGCCGCTGTGACCGCCCCTGTACGTCAAGTACGAGTGGTGCTCGTACTACTTGTGGAGGCATGCACCATGGCTGCAACTCAGCCTGCAAGCGAAAAATCGTAAGCTCTGATTTCGAAGTTATTCGAGCGGAAAATCCACTGCGTTTCCGAGTTTCTCGTAACTTGTCACCTTATTAACTGCGCCATTTCAGGATCTTGGTCCTTTCCACGCTTTCCGTTGTTAAATCCTTTTTATTCTGTCTTGCTGTTCTGTTGATTTGCAAAGCCTGGTTAATCGCGTGTTGGCAACCTTCGCTTTAACAGGCAAGCAGGGATGAGTGCAAAAATGAGTGACGACGCTGCGAAAAGATTCAGTAAAGCCATCGATGATTTGCTCCGCGCTGGAAACGGAGTGGATGTGAAAGACGACAGCTCCCGGTTGCGTCGGGGAGTGATACGATCCTTGGCAGATCGCGGCGGACTCATTGTGGATTTCCTGTACCCGGGACATCACGCCGAATTTGTCCCCTTCAAGGAAGTGATCAGTGGATCTATTGATAAGAAAAGTAACCCTAAATCACTAAAGTACAATAATGTTGGAGAGCTCCTCAAGCATTTACGCGCTGGAGAGCCCGCGGAAACGCTCTTCCAGCGTTCCCCCAATGAGCCATGGTGCTGGTATCCTTCCACACTCCTCGCGCCCGATCTCCTGTTTACGTATCGTGACGGATATGCCTTCGTGGAGATGGACTGTGGGGATCAACTGGTGCGGGAAGTCGTACCGCCCATTGTGATGCGGGGATGGACTCATTGGACTGGCGAACAGAAGTTCCAGATTCCAGAGGATTTTTTTAACGCAGACCACGTCGTTCTTCATCCAGATTTGGTCACGGCGAAAACGTTAAAGCAGGTAATTAACGCATTTCACTTGACGGACGAGCGAAGCGACAGCGAAGCGACGGCGAACGGGTCTCCGAAATCGTCAGTAATCGCTATATTTGTTTTTGCACTTGATAATTCCTAATTGCCGTTATCATTGCAATTACCAGATGATTAATCTAAGCGTATAAGGTTAATGAGTAACGGTATCGTACGGCAAGTATTCCTAAGCAAGTATATAATTTATGGTTCATAACAAATGTGAATCCTGTGTGTCACTTGATTTGGTCCGCATACTTATTAGTGGGCAATCACTGCGATATGACTCCATCATAATTATTGGGATATTGTGTTATCGATATACGATTGTAATTTGTAGCAGTACACAGCAGTAAATGCGTTGTACATATTAACTGGGATTATGTGTCGCTGTATTGTCGCACATCCCACTGACCGGTTCGCGGGTTGTTTTCTTACTTGATTATTGGTTAAAGGTAGCACTCCCGGATTCCAACGGTATTCCCTTGAAACGCGGTGCAAAGCGAACTGCCAGTGGAGATGAAACTGCTTCCAAAAAGAAGCGTCACACTTCGGTACGTGGAGTATCGTTCCGCATTTCCGTTGGAGATTGACATTGTGTTTTTTCCAGACCAAGTTCCGACTCACCAGCTTACCATTGGACGTGGTATGCGAAGTGCTGTCCCTGTTGCCGGTGCAGAATCAGATGCGCTATCGACTCGTCTGCCATGGCTGGAACAAGCTTATCCCGCTGGTCCAGCGTTCCTTGGTGCAAATGAGCTTACGGTGCTCGGCGGGATATGTACACGTGCCCGAACGCTCGCCGGCTTGGCAGGTGGCCACCGTGATTCACAAGGTGGTAGCTACCACGAAGTGCCTGGTATTGCGGGTTGAGGGGTTTAACAACGAGCAGCTGGAGGTTGCAGTTACAATGCTGGAGGCCAAGGGGATCAAGGTGCATATTTTGATCGTTCTCGGTGGTTGCTATTACATGCCTGGATTCAGTGAGGAACAGAAACAGATATGTGGGAAATTATTTTACGGAAAGACGCTGGTTTCGGGAACCAAGTGACGGTCCGCGTGGAAGTGCCCAGGAGACCCGAATATCCTTCGTTTATGGTGCAGTATTTTGCAGTAGTTTCCATGGTGGATAATTTAGTCACGAAGTCTAAAAAGGGTTTTTTATATGGGATA
The DNA here is from genome assembly GCA_034698045.1 of Paramacrobiotus richtersi. NCBI lineage: Eukaryota > Metazoa > Tardigrada > Eutardigrada > Parachela > Macrobiotidae > Paramacrobiotus > Paramacrobiotus richtersi. The sequence goes on along the minus strand of JAQGAU010004322.1, from coordinate 9,316 downwards.
AAATGTCTAAAAATTCCTTTTTTTATGGGATAGAAATTTAATGTCGGTTGTAATGTTCTCGCTTTTTTTCTTTGTGGATTGGGAAAATATGTGATTCTTTAGCAGGTCATTTGTAATTCGCTATGACGGCATTTCATTTGTTTTTGTCATTATTTTTGTAAACTGCGTTGGTATGAAAGTTTCCGGTTTGTTTCACATTAAATAGCTACAACATTAATGGTTAACGTGTGTATGGGGTCTGCATCGTCTTGCCGAAGCTACTGTAGACTCATTGCTTTATGAAGGCGCTACTGATGTGTTACTGATGTGACCTCGCGATGTAACGGTGTTGGCAAAAGAAGTGAAATGAACTTACGTTAACGTCATTATCGATCTCATACATGTGCGAAAGATTTCAAGAAAGGTCAAACCATGACACAAAAATATGCATCATTATATATATGCGTATATGCATAAATATGCATATAGATATTATGGAAACAGGTGCAGAATTCGAATTCTTACAGAAAGCTACCATACAAACCGTCTAGAAGTAGAAACGAGGTATACGAGTACTGTGTATTAACTAGGAAAGTGCACTCGCTGATTGCGGGAACTGAATGACCGAAGCGAAGGAAGTCCGTACATAGGGCAATACGAGTTAAAGCAGTTGTTGGGAGTGTTGGGTAGTACAACTCTTCTGACCGCTTACTTAAAATTACTGTCCGACATTGCTATTTTACTTACTATATTTTCATAAATCAACTATTTACATACCTTTGGGTATTGCTTACTGTTTACTTTTCTTTCACTATTGCTTAATATTTCCGGCAAAGTTGCAGACCCAAAGAACACGAAAATGTTTTGTTAATTGCGACCGTGCAGAACAGGCGTTTACTCCAAGTCCAAGTAAGTGACCGGCTACGAAAAATACTGTTTTAAAAATTTGACAAACAGCTTTCGTCCGGTGAAAAGCACTTACAATAATAATACAATTAAATTAATACATACATTAGATAAAAAAAACGCTTTAAAGAAACAACAAATTTCAATAAAAAGTAAATTTCAATAAGCAAAATGGATAAATAAATAATGAAAAATGCTAATAAACAATAATAAGAATAAATATTATATTTTATTAATAAATAAATAAAATAATAATAATAGTGACCGACCGACCGACAGACAGACAGAAGGACAGACAGACATCGAAACCCACTTGAGTTGAGTATAGAGGACCTTCGCTCCGCTTCGGTCGATCAGTTATCATCAGTATATGTATGCTGGGCATTGACATGTCGATGGTACCAGTTTTTTTTTGTGGCGGTTCATGAGATCGAACAAAGTTCAATGCAGAAAGTATGTAGTATGTACTCAAACTGGCGTAAAAAGCTTATTCTTTTCTGTAAATGACGCAGTAAATTCTTTTTGCCGACAGTTATTTATGTAAAACGTACTATCTGCACCCGATCGGACCTCATCTATCTAGGTTTGTTCTCACTAGCGCCGTCACAAAATACGATCAACACTCTGAGATCGGATTTAGCAAGAAGCTTTTACTGCCACCGAAAGCCCATAGATATACTTTAATCATTCCTGTTGCATCTGATCCGAAGCAAACCGCAGATTTTAACACACATGTAGTTTATAAACTGACAAAAATAGTGGAATTACCGTCAACGCGAGTTAGAAGATTAACGGACATAGTTTCCTATCAAACAAAGATCAGTTAGATAACGAAACGAAAACGCTGAAACAGACCGTTTCTTCTGTCTCGAAACAAATTTTCCAAACATCATGAACAAAACTATGCGCCGCGAGAAATACTGTACCGCGCCATACACAAACGATATTTCGAATCTTCCAGCCCGGACCTTCACTGACTTCCCGAAACCCGCTTCTTCCCGTAGAACAACTTCCCACAGATCTCTTCCTGTTGCGGAGTGAGATCAGTCCGCTGACTGGAGTAACCCACGACGATAACGATCGGGACTTTAATCTCTTTGGCTTTCAGCATCGTAACTGCCACCTCCACTGCGCTGATATTCTCCCCAGCGTGGAATACCAGGCATCTCGTGGCCGGAGTCACCAGCTTATGAATCGCGGTGGCCATTTTCCAAGCAGGCGAGCGGTTGGGTTCAAATACCGTCGAGCAGACAATTTGCACCCAGGTTCGATGGGTCAGCGGGATAAGCGTGTTCCAACCACGACAGACCAGTCGGTAGCGCGTCTGGATCTTCGCTGGTAGCAATGACAAGACTTCGTATACCATGTCCCGTGGCAGGCTGGTGAATCCGGGTCTGGTCTGGTAAATGACAAAACGTTATCTTAAGCAGACGGATATCGAATGATACTGGGCATACCGAACTGTGACGCTTCTTTTTGGCAGGAATATCATCCCCACTGGCGGTTCGTTTCGTGCCACGGTTCGTTGGCTGACGGTGGGCCCCGGGAGAGTCCTGGATTTCTACCTGTACCATTTCACATTATTTGTAATATTTTACAGCGTTAAAGCAACCGGCTTAAACGATGTATGACAGTGCAACGGCGCATTTACTGCTGCTATATCGATAATACAATACGATTGATTGGTGTCATATCTCATAATCTGAATGATTATCCCCTAAGAACGTGAAGCCAGAGTAAAGATAAACATTAAACACGATGAAAAGAACGATCAAAGGAAAACTTTCCGTACAACTTTACACTTATCAGTATTCTGGTAATTGCAGTAATAACGGCAGTTATCAATTACGAAGAGAACTATTCGGGATTTCAGACGGCCTTACGCCGTCGCTTCGCCCGTACAGTTAATTAGTTGATTAATTTTTATCAGTTTTTTACTGTAGCATTAGCAGCGTTATTTACCTGCTCTAACGTTTCCTCAGAGTCCGCTTCCTCATCGATGTCGACGGAACTTGGCTGGTTAACGGTAGGAGGGACGTGCTCCACACCAGCCACGGGCGCCTGTCTATTGAGTGTGCCCGTCCATGGCCGCACCACGACTGTCGATACAACTTCCCGCACCAGTTGATCCCCCCAGTCCATCTCCACAAAAGCATACTCTTGACGATCCATACAGAGGGAATCAGGCGCCAGAAGTTCCGAAGGAAACCAGCACCATGGCCCGTCGGGGAAACGCTGGAACAGAGTTTCCGCGGACTCTCCTCGACGTATATCCTTTTTCCTTGAATTACTAATAGTGTCACTGATTACGTTCTTGAAGGGGACAAATTCCGCGTGATGTCCCGGGTAGTGGAAATCCACAATGAGGCCGCCGCGATCTGCCAAGCATCCTACTCCTCGGCGAATCCGGGAGCTGTCATCTTTCACATCTACTCCGTGTAGCAAATCGCTTATTGCTTGATTCATGTCTGCGCTGTTAAGTGTTAACTGCTTGGCTGTCAATGGCTGATTTTGGCTGACGAAGCGAAGGCCCCAAACAAGCGATAAACAGGGTCTAGAATACGATTTACGACAGGAGAGGATAAACAGGATTTACAACAGAACCATGATCCTGAATCGCGCATGATTCTTGTGCAGAAGCAAACTACCAGAAACGGCAAATGGATAACCCTCCGAATACGTTGGAAGGGAGCAGGGAGAAAGTTTCCGGGCCAGTACTGTAGGGGCCGTGGCATTACTGACAAACCGTAAGTGCAGACAGTGCTTACGAACAGATACACCAATCGGAACGATCGAATGGCAATTCTTGCAGTCGCAGCCAGCAGAAAGTGCATACCGAGCAGTCGTACGGACTGCACATGTTCTGTCAAGAACTTTCACTTTCAGTTTAATTTTTGTTTGTTTCGATTATAGAATGATACGGTGCGCAGATTCACAATCTTCCTGCAATTTCCCAAATGACGTGAAGCGGTTTCATTAACAGACTGCAGCAGAGTAAGTGGGTTATTCTTGAAGAATTTTCACAGTATTTCTGAAATATTTTTCATCAATTAAAAGAATAACTCCAATAAAACATTTTTTGATGAAATGTTTCTGCAAAAAAATAATATTCCCCAATTAACAAAACATTGTCAGTTTACAATACTTGTAATTAGTTGCGTTTAATTTAAATATTTTGCATTAATTTTAAAAATATGTTTTACAATACTTTGCATTTAACTGAAATTTTTTTCTAAAATTAATTTTTTAATTTTGATTATTTTTTACAAATATTTTTTATTAATTACAGCTTTAACTCCAATGTTATAAGAAGAAGAATTAACATTTGTCCAATTAACAAATGCTTTTTGAAATATTTTCCAGTAATGTTTACATTTCTTTTTATAAGTTTATTACATCAACAACACATTCACACAATACGTTAAAGAAAAAAATCACATACCAATAAAATATTATATGAAATTCAGAAAATTACCTTTTTTATTCTTTCTAATTCATTATCTTATATATAATCATTTTTTCAAATTAATAAACAAACATCTATAAACTTGATGAACATAATGCATAAATTTATGTTAAATTAAAAAACTTCCTTTTTTATTATACGTCTTCTAGAATCATTTTTTTGATTATTTTATAGCCATCGTTTTAACATTAGAATAAACGTGCTTCTACAAGAAAACTGTAAATCTATATGAAAGTAGGAAAATCACTTTTTTATTCTGCAGATTTCATGTTTTTAATTATTTTATATTCGTCTTTTTCAATTAAAATAAACATAAAAAAGAACAATTAAAAGTATATATGCAATTAAAAAAATTCGGTTTCCTATTATAGATTTCTGCTATGTTAGATATCTATTTCTATAGATTAATTTACAATCATTTGTCTAAAATAAACATTTAAAATATATTTCAAAATGAAAATTATTCACCGCATCAAAAATCAAACGAATGTTGACCAGTTGCCGAGCATTTTGGTGCCGAGACACGTGATGATAGTCTTGAGCATCTCGTCGCGGTTTGTGCGATCCAGCGGCATACTCATCTCATCCGAGAGCATCAGAACGATGATCTCCTCCAGGGCCTGACTCTAGGCGCTCTCCTCCAGGGCCTGACTCTAGGCGCTGATAATCACCGTCGAATGCTGTTGGATCAGAAACGGCTCCGCCGCCATCAACATTTCCCCTGCTACAAGTATATCTCGTAACAATTCTTCACCAGCTACGATATATATAATTCCGTACAAAAATTAAGAAAAATACTGACATTTATACAAAAAATATGGGGTACTATTTAAACGATGAAAACAAAATTAAAATTTTTATTTAGATATAAAAGAATGGTTTAGAAGAGTATATGTTAAAACAATTCACAGAATTATAAAAATGTTTTGTCATATTAATATTTGTACTTATTTATACGAATAGTTTACAAAAAATGTTTAAATGTAAAACAATTCACAGAAATTATTAAAAACAATATTTGACTGTATGTATCAACAGTTTTATTTAATTATAACAAATAGTTCACAAGAATATTTAAACTGATGTGTCATGCGCATCCATTTGGTGTGGAATGCAGCCATGACCTATGGGTGATCCAATTTTAACGGGACTCATAAGAAACCTAGACCTTTATATGAACGGAAATGCTAATCAGCTAATCCAGAGGATATGCCCACAAGCTGGAGAAAAGTATTGTGTTTGTAGGGCCATGTAGGCCTAAGGCCACCGAATACAAGCAATACCATACGTACGCAAGAGCGGTTTGCGGGGTCGGCTGCATGAAAACATATTATGTTTCGTAGAGTCTAACGTTTGTAGACTGTATGAACTGGGAATACCATACTGCAGGCAGTGCTTCAAAACGGCCCAAGAAGATGCACAATACGGGAAAACTTTTCTGAATGTTGCACAGAATAGTTCGTCTAGCCTACCATTTTTCATAACTGAAAAACAACACAGACGAAATGTATATGCTGGGACATCCACATGATGGTTCCAGTTCTTTTTGCGGCGATTTGTGATATTCTATCGAGCAAAGTTCAGTGCAGAAAGTATGTACTCAAACTGGCTTAAAAAGCTGAATCTTTTCTGTAAATGATGCAATTAATTCTTTGTGCCGGAAGTTGTTTGTGTAAAGCGTATCTGCACCCGAACGGACCTCTTCTATCGAGGTCTGCTGTCACTAGCGCCGTCACAAAATACGATCAACACTCTGAGATCGGATTCAGCAAGAAGCTCTTACTGCCACAGAAAGCCCATACTGATACTCTTTAATCATTCCTGTTGCAGTTGATCCGAAGCAAACCGCACATTTTAACACACATGGAGTTTATAAACTGACATAAATAGCGGAATTACCGTCAACGCGAATTAGAAGATTAACGGACATAATTTTCCTATCAACAAAGATAAGTCAGATAACGAAATGAAAACGCTGAAACTAACCATTTTCTTCTGTCTAGAAACGAATTTTCCACACAGCATGTGTTAAACTATGCGCCGCGAGAAATACTGTACCGCGTAATACTCAAAGGACATTTCGAATCTCCCGAACCATTTCCACACGGACACTTCACTGACTTCCCGAAACCAGCTTCTTCCCGTAGAACAACTTCCCACAGATCTCTTCCTGACGCGGAGTGAGATCAGTTCGCTGACTGGAGTAACCAAGGACGATAACGATCGGGACTTTATTCGCTTTGGCTTTCAGCATACCAACTGCTACCTGCACTGCGCTGACATTTCCCGAAGCTTGGAATACCAGGCATCTCGTGGCCGGAGTCACCAGCTTATGAATCGCGGTGGCCATTTGCCAAGCAGGCGAGCGGCCGGGCTCATATGCCGTCGAGCAGACCAGTTGCACCCAGGTTCGGTGGGCCAGCGGGATTAGCGTGTTCCAGCCACGACAGACCAGTTGATAGCGCGTCTGAATCTTCGCTGGTAGCAATGACAGCACTTCGTATACCATGTCCCGTGGCAAGCTGGTGAATCCGGTCTGGTGAATGACAAAAGGTTACCTCAAGAAGACGTAAAATGAACGATATATGTACTGGAGGCATACCGAATTGTGACGTTTCTTTTTGGCAGGAATGTCATCGCCACTGGCCGTTCGTTTCGTGCCACGGTTCGACGGCTGACGGCTGACGGTGGGCCCCGGGCGCATCCAGGATTCCGACCTGTAGCAGTTCACAATAACTGTAAGTCTGTAAGACGTATAGCAGGGAAACAGTCCCGTAACCGGCCTATACGATGTGCGACAGTGCAGCGGCGCATTTACTGTTACATAATTGGTGTCATATCTGAATGACTGTCCACTAGCACCTGAACCAGTTTAACGACAAACAGAACTCACAACCGTCAAGAACGATTACGTAAAGGAAAACGTACCGTGCAACCTTACTATTTATCTGAAAACTGCATTAATAACGGCAGTTATCAAGTACAAAAAGCATTATACTGGATTTCCGGATTTCAGAAGGCAGTACGCCGTCGCTTCGCTCGTCCGGTGAATTTAAACAATTTTCATTAATAATTTTCATCAGTTTTTTACTGTAGCACCAGCAGCGTTATGTACCTGCTGCAACGTTTCCCCAGAGTCCTCTTCCTCAATCTCGTCGACAGAATCTGGATGCAGAACACTCAGAACAGGCAGGTTAACGGTCGGAGCGACTTGCTCTGCATCCGCCAGGGGAGCCTCTATGTTGAGTGTGCCCGTCCATGGCCGCACCACAACTGTCGATACAACTTCCCGCACCAACTTATCCCCCCAGTCCATCTCCACAAAGGCATAGTCTTGGCGATCCACACAGAGGGAATCAGGCGCCAGAAGTTTGGAAGGATACCAGCACCACGGCCCGTCGGGGGAACGTTGAAACAGAGTTTCCGCGGACTCTCCTCGGCGTATATCCTTGTCTTTTGGTGAATTAAAGGTAGTTACCTCACCGATAGTGTCACTGATTACGTTCTTGAAGGGGACAAATTCCGCGTGATGTCCCGGGTAGTGGAAATCCACAACGAGGCCGCCGCGATCTGCCAAGCATCGTATCGCTCCTCGACGAATCCCGGAGCTGTCGTCTTTCACGTCTATTCCGCCTGCGTAGCATAGATTATTTACTGCTTTAAGCATGTCTGCGCTGTTAACTGCTTGGCTGTCAATGGCTGAATCAGGCTGATGAAGCGAAGGCCCCAAACAAGCGATAAACAGCTGATCTAGAAACACGATTTACAGCAGGAGAGGATAAACAGGATTTACCGCAGAAATGTAACCATGATCCAGCAATCGCGCAGGAGTCTAGTGCAGAAGCAAACTACAAGAAACGGCAAATTGATCTGCCCCCGAATAACTTGGAAATCAGATTTTACGATTTTCTGCTTTGGTAGCAGCCATTATTGTCCACAACTGCACTGATTGCAGCATCATCACACATTGTTCACGTAGGTGCTGCACGACGAGCGGTCACAACGGCTGTTGGCACCAGCAGTTAGCTTAAAAATAACTAGTTTGCTCATTTGCATTCGACCGATTTGAGTCATATTATCCAACAACGCTGATTTCGAGCTGTGCTGTATATTTTTTCGTTGCTGACTATATCGTTGTTTGTTTCGCGCCTGGCAACCGTTAAGCAGATCGCCCTTACGCTTGTACGCCGTGAAATGTGTGGAAAGGTTAAGGAAATACGAGATATAGATTTAATATTATCATGGATCTCAATTAATAATAGTAATTGTGTACTGCAGACTTCCAAGAAAGGTCAAACCATTTATTAGTTTTCATAAACAGGATAAACGAAAAAGGGTAAACAGAATAAACAGCGAAAACAGGGTAAACACGTTGCATTTTACTTCGTGAATTTCCTATTAATGGAAGGTTAAACAATTATACGCGCAAAGTTCCTGGCTGTCTCTTTATGCTGCAATTCCGAGAGGCATGTTAAAAGTGTCTCGGTTCTTTCGCGGAATGGCCCGACGCGGCAACATCCGGTGGACGGTACAGAGCTTCAGCGACAACAACATTCATGGAAAATCGGAAATTACCCAAGAAAAGGTTCATTAAATCCGAACTCGGACGCTCTTGAAAGCGTCGCATAAATGGTGCCGAACATACCGTACATAGAAACTCCTAGGCCAGATTTTCTACCACTGCGCGTGACGATGCAAAACTGTAAGCTGAACCCCGGAGAACTGCACACGTTATTGCCAAAGCGTCAAATGAGTTGAGCGCCGCAGTTCGCTGAACCGTGGTATTTTCCTTCTGGGGTGCACCTCGCCCGCTTCCATTACTTGAAGACCGGTGTCCGTGAGGGCGGTCGTTGCTGTTTGCACGCCAACTTTAGCCAGTGCTTTAGCAACTCCATCTGATAATGATCTGCACGCAGCGCCGGCTGCTTGGCCCCCGACGCCACCGAACACTCCGCATACTCCCCC
>JAQGAU010004321.1:0-11794 GCA_034698045.1 Paramacrobiotus richtersi | reverse complement strand
AGTGTCCAAGGGGAACGCAAGACTCTCACGGACTCCAACGTCTACGTCACGGCGGGTGAACGGAAGACCCTCACGGCGCCCGGCCCAGCAACGAAACAACCGTCGGTGGGTGGCGTCGCCGATCAATTCCGACCGGGTTCCGTCGGGGCAATGCCAGCGCAAGGTGCACGAAGCAGTGTACCGGTTAACCAGCCACCGGCCAATCCAACTCCAAAGAATGATTAGTGCTGTTAGTTCTTTGATAGATGGACCGATGTAATAGCAGCTAACGGTCGCTCTGTGACGGGAAAGGGAATGCCTATACTAACTTAGCAATTTGCTGTCGTTCATGCATGACTGAAACGGGACTGCCGAAACGGTTATTAATTCATGACCTACTCGTGATAAAATGCATTAATACCACTTGTAACAGTTTCTTGCTGTTTTTCATGAAAAACATACGTATTTTGAGAGCAACCCAGGTATTAACTCTCACTAAAACGTGGCGCTGCGTTGTATGCCGGTTGAAGGGATATCACTCAAAAAGAGGCACGAATTTTCTCTGACAACAAACGCTCGCCAAAGGGAGAACTGCTGCGAAAATCACGGCTGCAGCCAGTGGTGCAACGGCATGTGGGTTTACGGATGCAGTCATGTTAGCTTGCGAGGAAGCTGTCGATAGGTCGATTCGGTTGCATAAATCGGTAGAGCATTTGTCGCAGTAAATTATCTTATCCGTGCTTCCCGGAGGTGAAGTGCATTTGGCACTTGTTGGTGCGCAACCGTAAAACATCGTCACTGCAAATAGCAATAATGACACAAACATTTGAGTTACTAGCATAATTAGTATACTAGAAGAAAAAAAGGAAGGATCGTGACGGATCATCACATGCCCTACTGTAGATCTCGCTCTACAACATTAAGAATCTTGTAAATTGTAACAGCATCCACTACGAAAATTAAAGCATCTCACGTCCTTCCTTAGCGCTCATAATTCTTTCTCGCATGCAGATTTCTGCTGGATCTGTGCATGCGACGGTTTTCATCCCCTTCACATCGTCGTTTTCTGGACACTTTTCCGGAACTCCGGTCTGAAGTCGTCCCCCACAGCTGTAGCAGTTCAGGGCGCAGACTGCCTCAACATTGTTTATATTAATCGAGATCCGTAATTCGTACCATACTTGGGGAATGGTCGTATACCTTTATGTGCAGCAATCAGCGCCACAAAATACGACAGCAGCCTGTGCATTGCGCGGATTATAGTACACTGTAAAGTATGTTGTTTTCGAATGCGTGCTTGTTAAATAAAAGGATTCGGTTGGGAATAAGAAATTTGGACCGCTTAAAATGTTAGGCGTATGAAAGTGCAAATTGGTTAGAAAAAGATAGCAACAAAAGTTCAAACCGTGCAACAGCATGAAAACTGTACTTCTAGTGTAGCAGGGTACGTTTGTAACACACGTACGATCCGGTTTCAAGGCTGTTAATTTTATGGCCTGTCATCCAGTGCCTGTCAGTTGTCATAAGGTCTATCGGGCATAATAAATAGTCATACAATTACAAATGCGTGGCCTGTACTTACTACTGTATATATATTTAATTTCTGCTAATTCACTGAACTGCAACACAGGAGCTAGACTGCACTGTAGACTAGTGTTCGTGCTTGCACGAAAAGCAATTTTGGTGTGGACCTTTTAATTTGTGTTTAACTATTAACTGTAACTGCGGTACTAGTCGTTAATTACAGTGACTAATGCGATTGTGCAGAACAATTTAAGTTGCGCAAATGTACGAAAGTTGTATTCCAGAAACTAGTAAATTTTTATGGAGTTTTCCCAATACCATGTCCAGTGTTAACAACAACAGCCAGCGCTTAGCGAAACGAAAACAACCCAAACATAAGCCCTTCTAAAGGTGGCAGTTGAAACCGAAGGTATCACACTCATCCAAATCTCGCTCGACGTTGACAAGTCCGCGCTCACAGTTGTTAAGCCCGTCGTAGTAGGTGGCGGGGCCACAGTCGGAGCAAACGAGACGAAAGGGTTGCACAGGTCGGTGGAACATGTATTGCAATATGGCATTGACGCGTCCTTATCCCGTGCGCAGGGAAAAATGTCGTCCACGCATCCATAGGTTACAGTCACTGTAAATAACGGGTCGTTACTTTGCGTGCCACTCATACAATCGGATCAGAAAAATTTCAGGACAATCGTTAATTAAAGGGCTTTTTTACCTCCTGCTGCTTCACTGATGTTTCGTCTGAGGCACCACCAGTCACCTTGAGGCGGGCAGTCCTGTTCGATAAGCTTTGCGTGATCGTAGAGCAATGGGCATACTTTGTCTGGCAGTGGAGTAGTCTTAGTAGACTGATGTCGTGGACCGCAGTAATAGGTACGGCACTTGCTGGCGGTCCATGCTGCCAAACGGTCTCATAAATGATAAATGGCAGAATGCACGAAAATCCACTTCCAGCCATGCATACCTTGGTCTGCTACAATCAGTGTCAAAAGAGTCTGGAAGATTCTCCGCATGGTAGTGAACAAGACGGATATGCTGCGTTTGTATATAATAGCTATAATTTATAACGATTAACCTGATGCTGATTAACCTAACCCGATTCTGGGCTGATGCCGATTAAAATACGATTAACCCATAACCTGCTTGCCACCTTTGTTGTATCTGTTATCTGATTGATATCTCTTCGTGTTTCCGCACAGTTTTTACATTGATTGCGTAATTTGCGTTCATTCACACCATGTGACCGATACAGCTGTTTCCTGAGTAACAGCTTAAACTATGCCTCTCAGAATCAGTCGATGTCGAATGCCTCGAGCAAATTGCAAAACACCAAATTGGGTAGAGGCTGGGTTGTGGATCCCTTTTTCCACCCAATGTTGCTCGGATACAGTGCCTGTTTTTGGGGGGGCCTAGACCCCTGGTATTGCGCAATAGTTGCATTGATATTAGTACGATGCAAAACATACTAGAGGGAAGCAGTAATCGCATATGGCATTCTTTATGTATTGTACAGATGTACAGACCATGTACGTATACTGTATTGCACAGTTTTAATGTAATGTTTTAATGTAATGTTGTACGTAGCCGCAACAACATTAATATTAACTTTGCTTAAACGTTTGTTTCATCAGCAGACTGAAACACCAGTAATATTATAAGGAACGAAGACCTTCTGCTTCCGCATTGAAGTAAACTTCTAATCTGAATGGAAAAAAGTAGTACCAAAAACGGTATCTTTGCTTCAGTTCGACCCGCAGCAGAACGAAACAACATAATATTATTAAAAACTGGAATATATCTGTTTCATGACCAGTGCCGAACGTCTGACCTGGCGCAAAACAACAATATTATCAGGAACGGGATTGTTTGCTTCTGACAAGGTCATCTGACCAGAGAAATCGAGCTGAAACAAAACGAAACAACAAAAAGCCTGAAAGCGGGATATTTTGCTTCCGTATCGAACGTCTACCAAGCACGTTACTCAAACACAAATATTTCCAAAAATGTGGGAACAGAATAAAATATGCACTTAAAATTAGACTTCATGTTGAACGGCCCCTACCATGCCGATTGACAACTTTACTTGACTTTATTTGACTATTTTAGCAATTGAATAGAAATTGTCTGTGGCCTACTGATACTATAACGGAATGAATTACGGCGGACATGTCGCAAGTGCATGGCAAGATCAAAGATTGGTTTATTTTAGATCGTTTTAATGACACTTTCGTAGGAAGTTATCAGCAGCATTTGCTGGTAAACGTAAATACGTTTACCATACAGTCTTTACTGTTTTTTTGTGGTTACAGGTTACTTCACAACGTGTACAGTACAAATATGAACTTCTGCTGCTTTCTTTGAAGAATTATAATTAGTCAGCGTCGTATGATAAATAGATTACGCAAGGCGTATATATATAGATAATTTAAATACGCCGATTACGTTTGCACATACTAAATTCACACCAATATTGAAAGTTAACTTGGTAAAAAAATTATTGAAGATGTTTATTTAATCACAATCAGTCTGATCAACTGTACGTACAATACTGCAAAAATGTACTCATGAAATATTGATATTCTTCAACCATGGAAATTATGCGCTTATCGACGGTTGAAAAACGTTATTCAAACCTCACACCCAACGTTTTAAAAATATGAGAACAGGGCTAACATGTGGACATAAATATGCATTTTTAGTATGCTTAGATATATACAGTACTTAGCATTTTTTTGGTTTTAATCTGGGCCAAGTTCAAATGCCGTTTTTTATTAATTTTTTTAATTGTTAACAGTGATTAATTTTTAACATGGCAACAGTTCTAAAGGTCATGGCAACAGCCAGCTTATGTAGCAGAAGACAGAATTTCTAAAAAAATTTTCAGAGAAGCTTCTAAAAGAACTGTTGCCGGCAACAATGAAAAACTATGCTATACTTGCCATGATATTTTATTTTTTTATTTACTTCCTTGTAAAAGACAGCTCAAGGATAAGCAACCCGAACGTTACCTCACAATGCAAAACTTTCTTTGGGAACGTGAAATGCACTACTGAAGCTGAATTGCAGATTCAGTCTTACCTAAACAATGAGTCGTGAATGATATTGAAAATGAATGATGTTCTACTGTGAGATACTGACATTAAGTTCGGGTTGTGCTTCACATGTACATATATTTACAGCTTATTCATACCGACTTGTTTTGTTACAACGCATATTACAACAAAACCCGGTTTTCCGATTTTCCGATCTCAGGCCGAAAACCGAACATCGCCACGAAACTTTGTCTGTAAGCCAAACCAAGTAACACTCTTTTTGGCTTTCCGACCAAGTACCGGAAAACGCCCTGCCGGCCGGCAAATCCCCAAGGCCGGTATATCGAAATCGATAATTCCGACTTCTAACTTAGTTTTTTTCTGTTCCCCCCTAACCAGTGATCCACAACCCAGAGTTTACCCCAAATTGGAGTCGATTCGTTACCCTTTCTCCCATAAACCCCTTTGTCCCACGACCGCATCCTAACTAACTTAATAGACAATTACCGACAATTAATTCGTGGGCTCATTTTACATACGTCAAATCCTAAACGGATATCGCATTATAACCACATTGATTAGTGATTACCTGGGCCAGCCCAGGTAAATCGGAACATTGCCATTAGTTTCGCTTTTAGCGGTATAAACCCGTTCAAAATATGCCGTCCACCTGCAATACACAATGATTGGGAAACCAACCTAGTAACTTCGAGAACGTTTTTCTTATGAGAACGCATCAGCATGGGCCACCAGCTTTTCAGATAGAAGTACTGCCGATTGCTGCGGTGGTAAACTAGCAACAGTATAAAGGATCATAGTAGTTAATTAACTGTAAGTTTATTGCATGTAGCAGCAGTACTTACGCTGGCGCAGTACATAAGATCCCAATATGAGCCACATACTGTTATGTCTTGCAAAGCGTACAGTTCTACTATAGCTCTTGTAGCACCAGTAAACGCGGCGTTCCAGTTGGACTTGCAAAAAAACGGCTGCATTTGTTGAATAATTACTAGCTGGTCTTGGCAGAGATTCGTAACATGACATGGCTTGATCTGCTGCTATGCAGTGTTTTGTTGGGGAGCACTTCCGTACCACGTACGTTTTAGGAATTTGTAATTTGTTGATTCAGTCTTCTGTAAAATTAAACGTTCATATTTCTGTTTTCGAAAGCGGTTCCAAAGTGCATATGTGTATGTATGATGTGTAACGAAAAAGTACATTACACTATGTCAGTAAACAGTAAACTCTTGTTTGTGTATGTTAGCAGTACAGTAAACTCTTAATATCGACTGATATGAATGCATGGGTGCAGGTTCATGGGGTATCAATTGGAACACGACGTTTCCCCGCCTGATTTGCTACAAATGCGAAACAGGAAGTGGCAAAGCGGCTGATTCTACCTGCTACGACTCACCAGCTAAACTAAGGGACAGGTCCGATGGGCTGACGTCGGGGGATACGTACAAATGGACGGGCGATAATTTGTGGCAGTACGAAGGCATGGTACTCCCATTGAAACCTTACTGCTACACCCGTGTAACGTACTACAATCGGCCGAAAACATCCGGATTCACCTTTGAATTAAGCATAACTATACATAAAGATAAAGGAACATCTGTGTCGGAAGGTTCGAGTGCCATTACACGAGGCGTTGGGTACCCTGGATGGGGCACCCCGCAGGACTGTTTAGAAGAGCCAAATCCTTCAGGGGAACATTTCGCATCAGCACGATATGTTTACTGCGCGTCCGATTACTGCAACACCGCAACGCAGAACGATATCTGGGAAAAGTGTGGAAGAAAGGTAGAGGCGACGGTGTGATGGAATTCTAAGCTTATTCATAATTGCTAGAAAATCGATGTAAAAACTGGGATGTGGCTCAACTGATCCCCTGCTCAAACTGCCTCATTGCGAGGTACTCGATTTTTAGTTGAACGAAACGGAGAGTTATCAGACGAATATTTCGCAAGGGTATTTCGACAGGCAAAGCTCATGTTTAGTTTGTGTTTGACCAAATCTCGGGTCAGCTTCCCAGTAATAGGCCGTACAGTAGTAGGCTGTTTTGTGAACAGAATCTGTCTCTACATTCATGCGTGAATATCCACCCAGGTCTTTGTTGATATCTTCAAAATAAATTTCACATTTTTCATCCTGCGGATTTTTCTTTCTGCCAGTTCAGTTCAGAAACAAAACGGAAGTTTGATCTCGCCGGCGTGGAAAGTTTGTTTCCGGTAAAAGATTTCCAGATTTCCAGTCTTTGTCTGTTTACAGAATGATTCCAGATATGGAGGACGAGCCTTTCAGGTACGCACTTATCGTTGAACTCCTATAGGAGATGCGACTGCGATCCGCGACGTCTGTAGCTATGCTGTTTCCGACATACTGTTGCTAGCTGAGCGTGCGTAATATGCTGCCGCTTTTGTAACCAACTAAAACGTCACACTGAATGTCTGTGTGCAACTTGCAGGAACCTGTCGACAACACAACTTTAGCTGGATCGTCATACCGTAGTGCTGTCGAACTCAACACTTTCATCATTGCTACACTGGCGGGATTAAGAAGTGCCGGGTCGCTTTCAGCCAGAACGCTCTTGGCAGTGCTGACTTTTTTTCTGGCTGCTACGCTCGGGTACGCTTACTTTTTTGTCGATCTTTCGTCATAAATGTGAAGTATGCAGTACTAGTCAAAACAACGTTAACGTATATATAGGTATACGTAATAGTGCTTATTGAAGTTTCCCGAACCGTTTTTCGTAGGCAAGCCATAATGTGCTACTCATGTGGTGATCCCAAAGTCGACAGTCCGCCTGACAGCCTGTGCAATAACTCACCTGCCACGAAAGAGAAAGCAGCGGCCAACTGTCCTAACCGGAAACCACCACCCAATAACATCGGAATGACAATGCAGCAGAAAGGGTACTGCGCCGTATGGATATCGCAAGCCTATACGGAATCCGCCACGGAAATTGAGAAGGCCATGTTGACAGGGCAACCCCTGCGCCCCAAAATGTGGCTAGAGCGTGGATGTGTGTATCCAAGGAGGAGAACCGGATGAGTGTGTTACAGCTGACGCCAGGTTCAGTAATCGACGGATGTGGACGATTCACTACTGCGACACCGATTGGTGCAACAATGAGACAGCGTTCAGCTTCATCAGCAGGTGTTTTCCGAGTAACAACAATACGGTCGTGTCGGTAAGTTTTCGCGTCATTGATACTGCATTCGGCTTTCGCAACAGTACCGATATACGTATGTCAGGAGCTTTAGCGCCTTGTGTTTTATCTGGACCTTTTATGGTCACGGAAGTTGACGAAACTATCTATTTCTTTTTCGCTTGCAGTCGTTAAATGACGGAAAAAGTTTCGAAGGATTTGTCTTTCCGGTTCTCGCGCCTGTAAGAAGAAGTTGCACTGTTAGATGGGCAATCGTGACAATATTCTGCTATGTTTTAGCCACCTACCGTGACGATGGATCCACGGATCACACCGAAGCAGGACATTCAGGTATGCTAACAGTATTACCGGTCTGACGCAGGTTTGTGCAAGAATGTAAGGGCTCGGTTCGACAGTACTTGCTTTTTGTCGTGCACTGTTATATGACGTATCTGATTTCTGGAAGACCCGGTGTTAAGGTAATATACCTGCGTTTTGTCAAGCATCTGTTGTAATGCATTCTGTTTAGGGGACATCGGACAGCAGTAGCAGTGATCGAAGAAGTAGGAGTAGTTCTATCGATGCATCGAGACTCCTGTTGTTGTTGTATACCCTGTTTTTGTTGTATACCCTTGTATACCCTGTTTTTGTAATGGCAACAAGGTGCCAGCGGGGACAAATGTTTCATTTGATATGAGTTGTTTGGGTGAATAATTACTACATCCGGGTTAATCATTAAAGTTGTAGGATTAGCTTTGCGCGAAAGGATTGAGCAACCTCGCTGGGGCAGATTTGAGAGTGCGACACAGGGCTGCATGTACAAATCGCACCAGTATTTTCGACGCCGGGATAAGATTATTCCTACTGTAAATTAATGGAAAAGTGTTCAAGATAGGGCGGCACAGAAGCCACACAGGAATGCGATTCCGCATTTGTGCAAACATCCGGGCGCCAGAGTTCTTCCTAATAAGTAGGCCACACGCCACTGGCATTACCGCAACGTACTGTGAAATTTATATTAAAAAAAGCATACCGTAGAGGCTAGACCATGAAATACTCGCGCGTTAGCGTAATTTATTGTCCATGCAGTCAATATGGAAGTTCGGATCCAGCCGAATCAGTACGCATGCGTATGTCACAGTCAAAGCGGCATTTTTGAAGCCGTTTCCTAGAGTTTGCTACAGTTACCATTTCTAAATGACGCAGCTGCGGAAACCATCGACGTGGCTCAAGCCAAAAACATTTCGCAACCAGGGGAACAGCGGAATAACCGGTTGTAAAAACTCTGTGTGAAACAGTTTACCAGCAGAGTTTCGCGGAGACCATACCACACGTACCAGTGAGAACCTCAAGCGGTTAAAATGGGTTTGCCAAGCTGCCTCCTTTACCTAAGTTACGAGAAAACCACATCACTCGACTAGCTGTATGCTATACTCAGTGTTCAACAGTAAAATACTTTAAGAATGGCGCATGTGCACTTGCTTCTATCAAGGTTCATAGTTACCTGTACAGCGTCCCCCGACGGCATTAAACGGCGTTAAAAAAAGAAAATCACCCATGTTTTATAAGTGTATGATACAGTTTCGTAACTTATTTTGTTTCACCATATGCATTTTAGTTAGTACATAGTATACTTTTATAAATAAAATGCTAATGCCGTTTGTACAAAATTTTTTGTAATTTGTGGAAATTGTACATTTCAGCCGAGACCAGCGAACAACACAGCAGTGAATTCTCTTCACTGAACTAGCAGGAATTCTGCGAGAAATATTACGTAGGTCAAAAAGATCATTCTCACGAGGATATAGAAGGGTAAGGTACACTGAAGTTCGGCTTCGCTGACTGATGACTGACGATTACAACATACCTTGTGAAAACGCACTAGCAGACCACTAGGTAACCGCTGAGCTATTTCTCTGCCTGCGATTTACTGTAAGGCAGATCTCAAAGTACACCAACAAGAATCGATTCTGTTCTATTACTGGGATAAATGTTTTCAGTGTTTAAGTGACAAGTACTTGCTTTATCCAAGGCTCTAATCGCAAATAGCGCATAAAAATTGTTAACTGCTCTGTTCGTCGTGCAAAAAGATGCGAGCTGTTACCAATTACCCGCACGCTTGGGGTGAGATATCCCCGGGTGATGCAACCCCAAATTTTAGTTTCCTCTTCTTAGATAAGAGACCTTGTACTGTACTGACAAACATACCACAATCTGGGTTATCGGGATTGCATCTTCTTTTACAATTTTACAATCCGGTTCGTCAGCCGTCAGAATCATGGAGATTATGTACATATAAACTAGCGAACAAGTAGTCTCGCCCGCTAGTAATCCGCCGTGATCTTCCTTTCGTTTTACAGAAAAGCGCCACAAAGCGAAGCGGGGGAAAATAACAGATTTTACGTACAACGAAACAAACAACCCTCCCTGTTTCCGCCCGCCGCATGCCGACCGATATCATCCACTGAACACGTATGTGGCTACCAAAACCGTCCGGCGATGGCTTTTCGCCTGTGACCCTTCAAATCATTCGGAATGCCGAATTCCACTCGGCGTAAATTTTGCCCGCATAGAATCCGTCGACTGACAGACGGCCTCGTCGTCGTTTACTCTCATCAACCAGACACATTAACCCACTGCATTCTGTTATTTGGATGTGATCTTCTTGAACTTCACTCCCGTGCCCGGTGGGAGAAAAGTGTCCCGCTCAAAGGACACATTGTTGAATATTGTCCGGTTTATGGAACCCGGTTGGAAAACGTGTTCGAATGAAAGGCCAGTACCAGTGGATAGTCTGGCTGTCCGGAAATTTTGGGTGTCCAAAATGTATGGGACTAAATTTCAGCTCTGAGGACGGTTATAAACGATGTCGGAGGAGTAATATCCCACGAAACTTTTCCCGTTTGGAGCCCTGAAGTAATTTCGGCCGCATAGAGGTACGTAGGGCTGCGGGAACGTTTGCCGGGGAGAAATATCTAGGACCAGAAACAAAGGTGGGAAAACAAGTTATTCATGAAGAGAAGAAGTTACTATCAAGGCGCACTGATGCCGAGGGTGAAATGTTTGCCGATAATACTCGTAAGGTAATCGTTTTCCCTCGTCCATGCTCTTTTTGTAGTTCATTGTGTCAACAAGCCATGTATCACCTAGTCTGGCAATTTGCTTTCCGTTCTCGTATTGACCCAGCAACCCAATAGGTTTGCAACAATTTCAGCGTTCTGGACAGTGGTGTCAAGTAGTCTCAAGTTATTTGTTCGTTTGTTCGGACTAACAGGTCGAATGATATGGCTGCTTTGTATGTTTTGGCTGACAATATTCATGGCAAAAAAATATTAATCACGTGTTAGATACTGTTTCCATACTGAATCTGCTTGTGATGCATTCAGCTGTTGATCGATATCGAAAGCTGTTGGTCGATATCGAAAGCTGTGTTTCTTTCCTTAAGCTGATTATTTCACTGTTGTATTTCTTATTTTTGTTTTCAATTAATGTAATGCGCAGATGCATGTCACCTGCTGGACCAAAACGGTCAGAAGAATGAAGTTGTTGTTGTTGGCTGTTGACTATTGAAATCGAACTACGACGCTCAATACGCCCAATGCAGAGGAAAAAGGTTAACATCTTCCGAGCAATCGCGGACAAAGAGTGAAGCAGGTCCTTATAAGCTGCGAACTTCTTTCTGAAATCAAGGCGTTTTTCGCTTTAGTTGTTTGTTCGTTTACTGCTTTGTTCTATTGGGAGATGTTAAAACAAAAACCTTTTCTCAGTTGAAGCGAAATGATGAAATAAACGAAGGGTGCACTTTTAATAGATCCCCTTTCTACCTGACGCTGTGCATACCGCAACCGCAGCGTATGGAAACGCTACGCTTGAACTGTCCTGTGTTTACTGTCTGGAGCAAATTATTTTGAATTCATGTAAGCAGCTATTGTTAAAGCGTTACCATGGACAACGGGGAGCATTACTTATATCGTCAGTAAGAGAACTCGCTGTTTGCTTCACACTCGTTCATGTTCAGCGGTACCCATCGTTGAACTTTCTCGTTCTTGAAAGAGCTTTGTCACTCTGATAAGTCTTAATCGTTTCGTACCGTTGCTTTCGCTTTTAAGATTTA
>JAQGAU010004320.1:0-11795 GCA_034698045.1 Paramacrobiotus richtersi | reverse complement strand
ATCCAGTCAGCTGAAGCGCTCGGTTTCGGTCGTTACGAGTTCCACATCGAAGGCTTGGACCGAATGGGCCCGAATGTCGGCTTTGCGGTGTACAGTCAAGGTCGCCGTGAGCCAGGTGTTGGTATCCACATCGTCAAACGCACTGCCGAGATCCGGGGCATCCTTAATAAAATATCATTCTCGGTTCGCCGTTGGAGCCGTCACGCGCCATTTGCTGAGGGCCACGCGCTCGTTGAAGGAGACACTGCGGGGTTTAAACCGACATTCTATTCTTACCACCGGAAACCAGCCAGCGTTTTGTTTGGTTTGCAACGCAAACACCAGGATAATGGTCTGGACAGCTGGTTGGAGGACTTCCAGTTCGGATCGTGTATCTCGGAGAAAGCACTTCCGGTATCCTTTTGCCTGTCCATTCTGCCAGGAAGCAAGCCATCCGATGGGAAAGAGGTGGAAATTACTGTGCGTTCTTTTCGCTTTTTTCCTGATGGCTGAATGACTGAGGCTGGGACTGGGAAAAGTAGCGAACTTCTCTTGCTTCGTACCTGACTGCTTTCGCGTACCGGTTTACTATGTTTGTGGTGTGGGATTGTTTGTTTTTTTGTGCTTTCTTTTGGTTAATTATATGTTCGTTTGGCATATATACTGTCCGGTGTTTACGTGTTCGTGGCGTGTTTCTTACTTGTCTTACAGGAATATGTTACATGATCAACTAATTGTAAAATACTTCGCTGACACGAAGATCACAAAAATGCAGAACAGTTACTGGTTATTAATTCGACCTACCATTAATAAGTAAAGCACATCCAAGCTCGCGAAGAGAAGCTTATACACCGAACTGTGCCGGCAGTGACGAATTTAGACCGGATTTTAGAGGGGCGCCAGGGAACTCCGACAGAAGGGTCCCCCCTTCTCTTAAATTTTGGCGAACCCACCTACAGCATACCGGGTAGGGGGGGTCCATGGCCCCTCCCCTAAATTCGTCACTGACTGTGCGTTCTGCGTAAGATATGCAGCTTACAGTTAGAATTTGAGTAACCTTTAAAACACGCATGTTTACTTTTATGTAAAACCATGTGTAGTTATGTATTAATCATTTTGTCGATTCAAAAATGGCGAAACATAAAATTTCGACTTCTGCTCTGCTACGATTAGTTTCTGCTCTAATGCATTTATTTCAAACAGTTGCTTAAAGTGAAGTTCACGCTTTGCCGCGAACACTCTGGAATGGATTGATATTAATTTTAATGCCTATACCTGACAATATTGTCAGATATATCGGAGCGTTATACGCGAATCATATAACGCGATTATTATATTATACTGTTCATTGTACACAGTGGATTTGTTAATTTAGCCGTATCCCGAACGGTAACTCCCAAATTGTGGATTTGTGGTACTTCTATGAGAAATTCCGGGAAATACTTTCCTGGAAAATGGCGAAAATTATATTTGGGAACATTTACCGAGAAAGTAATTTTCAGCTAAATCGGTTCACCAAAGCTGACCGTATCGGCCTGCGTCAAGCTTGCCCTGCAAGATAGCAGCGCCCACATGCTGTACTAAACCTCAGTATAGTGTTTACCAGTTTCTTACTGCATGCTGTACTAAACCTCACTTTAGTGTTTACCAGTTTCTTACTGCAAACTTTCCCGAAGATTCGGGGCAAGTTTTGTCTATTTCTATGAATCAATAATTTAAAGTCCTTGTTCACAAGTGATTACAGTTTTTGTTCCACGTCTACGGACTACGCTCAGACGGGCGCCCTACTGAGTCCGAAGTCCTGACTAGATTTGCAAACAGTCTTCAACAATTTTCAATGGTTCTATTAGGCATGTGTGAATCGCAGCATACTTCAAGTTCCATCTGGGGATGGCGTGGCGCAGCATCGGGAATCCGCCAACGCATGCAACACATTCTGGAAACTGGAGAATGCAGCGATGTTCAGTTTGCGGTGGGGCATCAGTACGGAATGGAACAAGTCGAAATTTTCCGAGTCCACAAGTATGGCTAGGGCTACACAACTTTCTGACGATTGAGGAGTAAGTTCTGATACACATGTTTGTATGTCCACAGATTTGTGCTTCGCCTCAGCAGCGATGTGTTCGAAACGATGTTCTACGGAGGAATTCAGGAAACTACGGAGAAAACAATCGAGCTCCCCGACATTCTTCCCCAAGCATTCGGTGTGATGTTAAAGTAAGATGCTTCCTCGAACACATTTTTCTTGATCCATTTCAGCTATTTTGGGACTAGATATCTGTACACCGACGTTGTCGAGGGTCTCAACATGGAGAACGCTTTGCCAGCCTTGTATTGCGCGAACAAGTACGGCATCCCAAAGTTGGCGGAAATCTGCGCCCAGTACGCCGTTAAGAACGTCGACAAGCACAGCTGCCTCGCTGCGCTGGAAGCCGTAAGTCACGAAATCACTCAGTTTCATAAATGCGTCAAAATAGTTGGTTGCCGTAGGCCCTGTTCTTGGGTGCAGAAGAAATCGTGATCAACTGCCTGGCTGTCGTGGATACACACTGCAGCGACTTGCTACAGTCATCCGAGTTTCTACAGATGACCAACGAAACATTGCGATTGATATTTAGCCGCGATACGCTGATTGCCAACGAGCGCGACCTTTTCAAAGCGGCGGAACGGTAAGTATGTGCCAGAATAGAAGAATTAGTCATACTAGCGTCACTTTCCAGGTGGGCCGTGAATGCATGTGAAACCAGTCATCTCAAGGCGACCGCTGCCAATTGCCGTCGCCTACTGGGACCGGCATTGTTTGCCATCCGGTTTCCACTCATGGATGATAGCCAGCTTGCCAAGGGTCCTGTCGCTGTAAGTACATCGGTCCCGATGGAAACTGTCTGTCATTCAAAACAACAGCGATCTGAGGATGTTATTCCATGAATGGTGATTTTAGAATGGCTTGTTGCGGAATGACGAGCTGCGCCAGATCCACCAGTTCAAACACGCGATGCAGAGACCTGCTATTCCGTTCTCGGCAACTCCTCGATCATCCAACATTGTCTTTTGCGATCGCCAGTGGATTGTCATGAGCCAGTGTAATACATCGGTGGATAGGATAGATGCTCGCGATGTCATGTTGGATGGGAGCGGACGCTTGCATCTTCGCATAACCCAACAAAACGGTGTTTGGAAAGATGCTGGAATTCAGTCAGCGGAAGCTTTCGGTCGTTACGAGTTCCAGATTGAAGGCTTGAACCGACTGGACCCGAACGTCGGCTTTGCGGTGTACAGTCAAGGTCGCAGTGAGCCAGGTGTTGGCATCCAAATCGTCAGATGTCTTTCCGGGGACAACGCCAACATCTTCAATCAAATCACATTCTCCGTGCGCCGCTGGACTGATCTCGGGCGGTTTGTTGGGTGCAGGGCCCTGGTTAATAAAGTCAGCGCGATGGATGCTCGCGCAACGTACTCCTACGACTGGAAATCAGCCAGCGTCTCGTTTAGTTGTCAACGCGATCAACAAGATGATAATACTTCAGAGGGACGGAACAACTGGTTGTGTGACTTCCGATCGAAGATCTCCGAGACAGCTCTTCCCCTATGCTTTTGCCTCTACAGAATCGCAGGTAGAGAGCCTTCTGACGGAAAAGAGGTGGAGATTATTGTGCATTCTTTTCGCTTTTATCCTGAAGAATAACATGAAAAGTACGACTCAAGCTACGATATTGTTTCTCGTTTATTTATCTCAAACGTTGTGATCTTGCATCGGTTGCATGAGATGAGTCTGTGTGCATATTTTATTTTTTTTTCGTGGGTAAATTTGTGCTACTACCTGTTACTTTGTAAGATTCCGTATTAGCTGGATCTGTGTATAAAAATTGTTATTTGCTATACTTTCCTTTTGCTGATCGGTTGATTATGACAGCCTGCCCTAACGTTAAACAAACAATGGAATTATGAAAATGCCACCGAATAAAAGAGTAGTGCCGCGTGTCTCGTAGCCGCGATAGGTACGCTCATACAGGAGTCACAAAACACGATGCCTGTCAAAAATACGACATATTTAAATTAAAAGAGCAATCAGTTACCTAGATAGGAACACCGAACACATCGCAACGTTTATTTTAAATTTATTTGATAAAAAAAATTAACGGGCGTATGTACTACTAGTAAATTACTATGCAGCAATCACAACGCAAGTTATAGAAGTCTACAGCCAAAACGGCAAACTAAGAGGTGGCGGTCGGCCAGCATAACAAAAACATGAAAATTTCCACAGTGTGCTTTACAAAATTTACATCCAGTTCAAACCTTTAGTACGTATTAGCGTATAAACATTAAACAAACACATGACAGCCGGCGAACTTCCGTATACGGAGCCGGCCGTATACGGATACCAAGTGGCGGGTAACGCCCAAAGCGGCATCATGTAGTTTGCAACCAAAACGGCTCGCCAAGAGATGACGGTATCGGCCTGCATGTACGGGTTGAGCAGAATCTGATGCAGGGCTGCATATCGTACTGTACCGCAGTTTACAATTTCCTGATTGTAAACCTCCGCGAAAGATTCGAGCCAAGTTTTGTCTTTTTCTGTGAATTAAATAAAGTCCTTGTCATCAGGAATCAAAGTTTTTATTCCACGTCCACGAGACAGGGGTCCTTCTGGGTCAGATCTAGAAGTTCTGACGAGATTTTCAACCAGTCTTCTATGATCTACTAGTACAGAAATGTCCGAATCGCAGCAGATATCAGTCTGGGGATGGCGTGGCGCAGCGTCGGGAATCCGTCAACGCATGAAGCATATCCTGGAAACTGGAGAATGCAGCGATGTGGAGTTTGCGGTGGGGCACCAGTACGGATTAGACCAAGTTGAATTTTTCCGAGTCCATAAGTATGCCAGGGTTACTCCACTTGCTGACGAACGAATTATGATAAACACGCTCCTGTCTTCGCAGATTTGTGCTTCGTACCAGCAGCGATGTGTTCGAAACGATGTTCTACGGAAGGATTGCTGAAACCACAGAGAAAACAATCGAGCTCCCCGACATTCTTCCCCAAGCATTCCGTGTGATGTTAAAGTATGTTGGTTCGTCGATGCTTGCTAGTTAATCCGTATTAGCTAGGTTAGCTGTTGTTTTTGGTTCAGGTATCTGTACACGGATGTTATCGAGGATCTCAACATGGAAAATGTTATGCCAGCCTTGTACTGCGCGAACAAGTACGGCATCCCAAAGCTGACCGATATCTGCGCCCAATATGCCGTGAAGAACGTCGACAAGAACAGCTGCCTCTCTGTGCTGGAAGCAGTAAGTCACGGGAATCACTCTGTTTCATACATAAGTCAAAATAATTGATTGCCGTAGGCTCTTTTCCTGGGTGCAGAAGATATAGTGATCAACTGCCTGGCTGTTGTGGACACACACTGCAGCGACTTGCTACAGTCACCAGAATTTCTTCAAATGACCAAGGAAACCTTGCGATTGATATTTAGCCGAGATACGCTCATTGCTAACGAACGGGACATATACAAAGCAGCGGAACGGTAAATATTACGAACGGCAGATTACAAGCAAGCAGTGATCTGCTCTTATTACAAGCACAACTCCAAGTAGTTTGACTCTTTTTATTCCAGGTGGGCCATGAATGCGTGCCAGACCAATCATCTCAAGGGGACTGCTGCCAATTGTCGTCGCTTACTAGGACCGGCACTGTTTGCGATCCGATTTCCACTCATGGAGGATAGCCAGCTTGCCAAGGGTCCTGCAGCTGTAAGCACAAAGCTATGTTAACGATACCGGTCTAAGAGATGCTAAGCAGGAATGGTAATTTTAGAATGGCTTATTGCGGGATGGAGAGTTGCGTCAGATCTACCAGTTTAAGCGCGCTACGAAGAAACCTGAAATTCTGTTCTCGGCCACTCCTCGATCATCTAACATTGTGTTTTGTGATCGCCAGTGGACTGTCATAGGCCTGGGTAATACAGCGGTGGAGAGGATGGATGCTCGCGATGTGATGTTGGATGAGAGCGGACGGTTGCATCTTCGTATAACCCAGCACAACGGTGCTTGGAAAGATGCCGGAATTCAGTCAGCTGAAGCGCTAGGTTTCGGTCGTTACGAGTTCCAGGTCGAAGGCTTGGACCTACTGGACTGGAATGTCGGCTTTGCGGTGTACAGCCAAGGCCGCAGGGAGCCAGGTGTTGGTATCCAAATCGTCGGCTGCGCCAGGGAGAACTACGCCAGCACCCGCAATCAAATAACATTCTCTGTGCGCCGCTGGACGCGTCTCGGGCACTTTGCTGCGTACGATGCCCTCTTTAATAAAGTTACCGTGATGGATGCCCACACAACGTACTCCTATCACCGGAAACCAGCCAGCGTCTCGTTTAGTTCTCAACGCGATGACCAAGATGATGAAACTGTAGGCGGACTGAACAACTGGTTGTATGACTTCCGATCCAAAATCTCGGAGACTTCTCTTCCACTATGCTTTTGCCTTTACAGTCTCTCAGGTAGCGAGCCATCTAAAGAGGTGGAAATTATTGTGCACTCTTTTCGCTTTTTTCCTGATGAATAACATAAATGGTACGATGGAATTGTTTCTCGTTTATTCTTGTCGAACGTTGTGATCTCGCAGAAGCAGTTGCATGATGAGGCTTTATATATAAGCATGCTTGCCTTTCTGTGGTTAAATCGCTGTCGGATTCCATCTAAGCTTCTGTGATTGAAATTTTTTATTTGCTACTTTTTATACGCATTCATTTTGCTGATGGGTTGATTTTGACAGTTTGACCTGACGTTCAACAAACAATCGAATGCCGCCGAATAAAAATTTGGTAATGCCGTGTCTCGCAGCCGCGATAGACATGTACAATCATACAGAACACGGTGCCTGTCAAGAATACAACATTTTCGTATCATTCGGATTAAAAGAGCAAAGCCAATTAGTTCGAGAAGATAAATGGGACTACTAGTATAAATTATTATCAATACAATTATGTATGTAGTAATCACTCGTAGTAATAATAAACAAACCCAAACTGACAGAAGTTTACAGTCAAAATGGCACACCAAGAGGTGGCCGTACCGGCCTGCCAAGCAAAAACATGGAGCCCGTTCGCGCCTGCTGTTTTTAAAATGTGCCAAAATTTGCATACTTTCATATTTATCGAAAAAGCGATAAAGTTTTCTCCACCACCTCCGATTAGTTCCGGTTAGTATCCAACCATTTTGATTTCTTAGTATCTTGGCCAAGTGCGAAGAGGGATTCTGCAGCCACGATTCACGAACCACGCTCATACAGCAGCGTACTTCTCCGACCAGGTTTCTCGACTGTGAGTTACAGAAATGTCCGACCCACAGACTGCTGCGATCTGGGGATGGCGTGGTGCGACACGTAAAGTGAACCAACGACTAAAGCATATTCTGGGAAGTGGAGAGCGGAGTGATATTCAGTTTGTAGTTGGGGAGCAGTATGGAGAGGAACAGTTCTTCCGAGCACACAAGTATATCATCCCTGATTTAATACCATCCAGGTTGGTAATGAATGACGACGCGCTGTTGTCTTCCTAGATTTGTGCTCAGTCTTGGCAGCGATGTATTTGATACCATGTTTTACGGGGAGGTTCCTGAAACCAGCGAGACGATTATCCGGCTCCCGACATTCTCCCAGAAGCCTTTGCTGTAATGTTGAAGTATGATATTTCGAACTTATTACAGAGGCTGCGTGAATGTCTCTACTGTCGTAGATACTTGTACACGGACGTCGTCGAGGATCTCAGTCTGGAGAACGTTTTACCAACCCTTTACTGTGCGAAGAAATACGGTATTCCGGAACTGGTCAATATGTGTGCCGAATATGCCATTAAGAACGTTGACAAGAGCACTTGCCTTACTATGCTGGAAGCTGTAAGCGAGAAACGAATATGACTGACTTGTTGTCTAAACCACTAATGTATCAGTCATTTTGAATTTTGTTTTAAAAATAATCACGTGTATCCATGTAAACCGGTCTTTTTATGAGAACCTATGTCAAAGCAAATATTTTGCCACTGTAGGCGAAGGTTATCGATGCGGAGAATGTGGTCAAAAAATGCCTAGATATAGTGGATACCTGCTGCAGCGAGCTTCTGCATTCACAAGAATTTCCTGAACTGAAAAAGGAGACTTTGCGGTTGATATTTAGCCGAGATACGCTCGTTGCCAAAGAGGACGAAGTGTACAAGGCAGCTGAACGGTAAGGAACGATTGATGTTTAGCTTTTCTTTATTTTGGTTTCTCCGGTTGAGAGATCGGATGTGCTCGTTTCAGATGGGCCTCAAATGCTTGCAGAACTAATCGCCTCGCGCCCACTAGCGTGAATTATCGCCGCATACTTGGAGAGGTCCTGTTTTTGGTTCGATTTCCGCTGATAGACGATCGTCAGCTTGTCGACGGTCCTGGAGCTGTAAGTGTATGACACCCAGTAGTTTTGAATTTCGAAAGACTTGTGGCCTGGAAATGACGCGGGACCGATATTTAGACCGGATTGTTGCTGGACGAAGAGCTGCTGAAGATTTACCGGTTCAAGAACGCCACGAGGACGCCCGACATTCCCGTCTCCGGGATTCCGAGAACCTCCAACATTGTTTTTTGTGATCGTCAGTGGACCGTTCTGGGCAAGCCTGATACTGGTTTCGGGATGCTTACACCCAGCAATACTATCGTGGATCAGCAAGGACATCTGCATCTACGCTGTTCCGTGCAGAATGGTGTTTGGAAAGGCGCTGGGATTCAGTCAGTAGACGCTCTCGGTTTCGGCCGTTATGAGCTCCACATCGACGGTTTGAGCGGGCTGGGCCCCAATGTTGGCTTCGCGTTATACAGTCAAGCTGAAGACGAGCCAGGTGCTGGAATCAGTTTTAGCTGGTCTGGACAATCCCATATTAACAAAATAACTTTTTCAATTCGGCGCCCGAACTCACTCGCGCCCTTTGCTGCGGCTCTGGACCAGTCTGATGGGTTTGCTGTGATGGATACGCGCACTACACACTTTTACCACAGAAAAGCGGACAGCATCGCGTTTAGCTCCTGTAGTGGCCAGCAGCATAACAATACTAGACAGGAACTGTGCAGGTGGTCGTATAACTCCCGACCGTCTATCCCTCAAAACCCGCTTCCCGTGTTTATTTGCTTATTGAAACATCCGGATGCGCCGTCTGATAGTAAAGATGTGGAAGTTATTGTGCGCTCTTTTCGTTTTTATCCTGATGGATGACGAGGCTGGAAATGCTAAAAGTAGCGTTACTGTCTGAGTAAATAACTAGCGTATGATGCTGTTTCTTGCATCGTACCTAACAGTTGTCGTGTGTGCTTTTGTTTTCTAGCTGTAAAGGTGATAGAATGTTTGGAAAGTACTGGTATCTTTACTTTTCCGTGTAATTGACTAGTAGTAGAAAGTGAACGAATTCTTTTAATGTAAATTACAGTGCTTAACCACCAGACAGGAAGTGTGGTGTTTTGTGTACTTGAAGTATATTAGTCAGAATATTAATCGGCAGTACGATGAATAAAAACAGTAGTTAATACGGTACCAGTAAATCACTTCGTTACATTACGTATGTAACAAAGGATGCATAAGGTTAAAAACGTAGTAGTGCCCGGCTGGAAATATAACTTGTCCAGGATCTGGAAACATGACACTATGTACCTATTTACTTGTTAGAATCAGGATGCATAAGCGGTAACATGAAACTGCCACTGGCGGTTCCGAACTCCTGACTGAGTGTTCGAAAACATTATGTTACCTTTGCACCGAATACATTAAAACACTGACAGTCAGAAAGTAAAAGCCTAACGCTAGGGACTGTACAGATACGCACTCGATCGCCAGGAAGATAATGATTTCGGACGATATTCAACACGACCGAAATGCAAAGTTATTCCAATCGAAGTACGTACTTACCATGATTATGAATAGAACTACCAGTACAGTACCAGTAAAAGCCCAATAAACAGTTCGGTACTTCGTTTCGATAAGCTTCGCCCTGGTTAGTTCCGGATACATAAAATTAAGTTATTCCAATAAATTTAAACCATTACTGTAATAAATAACGTAATAAATGCCTCTTGGAATATTTATTATACATGGTACTCGTCATCTGGCAATAAAAAAAATTTTGTTTAATGCGAAGTGTAGGATTATTTCACCCGTTTTGATCATGTGCTTAGTGGTTTTTTCATGTTTCTAGTATACTATGATTTATTCTTGTGTAATGTTCAGTTCAATTTTGTGTTTTCCTAATGTTTTTACTTGTTTGATTTGTCCGTATTCCGTATTACACGGTGTTCAGGTAGATTTAAGTTCATTTAACATGATGGTTATCCAAGTGCTCATAAAATGTAATTAGTATTTATAGGGGTGTTCTGTTTTTCACATTTTATTTATGGTTGTATCCTGATATGGCTTTACTATTCATTATCGAAGTTGGCCGTGGCTGATGACATGTTGACGGGGTAAAATTGTACCAGAGTTACCGGAAGTGGAGGCGTTTGCATCTGCATTACGTTGGGAGACGTACTGGTGTTTCTGAACAAGACTACAATTGCAAGTACTCTAAAGTTTGGAGAAACGAATACACTGCTTGACGTTCTCGTATACTGTATACGTAACTGTAAATTTTTATTTGCACCCTCCAAGCGAAAGTTTACGTGTTAGTGGGATATTTTCCAAGTGAAATCGACAATGGACTGTATAGAACAACTGACCAACACCAGTCAAGAGCTGGCCGCATCGGCCTGCTAAGTCAATATTACGGCACGGTGACAGAATGCCAGGACTCAGAATCAAGCATTCTTGTCAGTGCAGTCGCCAGCTGCAGTGCATCTTGACTCTTTGCTGTCCGGTGCTTTAGCAACTGTTAAAGCCTGTTCTGTTGGAAAAGTTGTGTATTTCTTCCTTTTTAATATTATATTCAAGTTACTTTCGGAATTTTCGCCAACAGTCAAGACAGCGCCATCAACACGGTACGTAAGCGTTCTGGCCGCGAACCACGTTACGGATTTCTCACTTCCAACCAGGTTTTTGCGACTAACACTTTGCTGTAGCAATGTGTGAAATTCCGGGCACTGCTTCGATCTGGGGATGGCGTGGCGCAGCTTCTGGGATCCGGCAGCGGATGAAGCATGCTTTCGAGACGGAAGAACGGAGTGATGTTCAGTTTGCAGTGGGGCACCAGTATGGACAGGAGCAAGTGGAACTCTTCCGAGCTCACAAGTATGGCATGGCTTGTCCGACTCACTTAGTACGGTAAATGAAGGAGAATTACTGTTTTGTAGATTTGTCCTCGGTATCAGCAGCGATGTATTCGACAGCATGTTTCACGGAGGGATTCGCGAAACTAATGAGACAATGATTGAACTCCCCGATGTTCTTCCGGATGCCTTCGCTATCGTGCTAAAGTAAGCTGAATCACAGGAACCCGTTTTGAAACTATCTATATTTGGGATTCAAGGTATTTGTACACCGACATCGTCGAGGATCTCAACCTGGAGAATGTTTTACCCACCATGTACTGCGCGGAAAAGTATGGCATCCCAAACTTGGCCAATATCTGCGCTGAATTTGCCATTAGGAACGTCGACAAAAGTACTGTTTTCGCTATGCTTGAGGCCGTAGGTTTTATCACAAACTTAAATTATTTGTTTACGAAAATCACCGTTGACGCAAGAATGACCGCTACTCGTACAGGCAAAGGCTTCGAATGTGGATAGTGTGGTCAGCAGATGCCTACAGATTGTGGACTCGCACTGCAGTGAACTACTGAGATCGCAAGAACTCCTGGAACTGAA
>JAQGAU010004319.1:0-11798 GCA_034698045.1 Paramacrobiotus richtersi | reverse complement strand
CACAATCTTTCTGCTAGACCGCTCTGTTGGCTTTGTGCATTTTAAACATCACCGCTTTGTTCCGTTGACGGGGTGGACGGGATTTACTTCGTTATTAAAGGAATCTGCTAACAATTTCCGTTATCACTCGTCACAATGCATTTAAGCCCGAGGGAACAAGAGAGCCTTCTTATCCATAACGCTGGATTTTTAGCACAGAAACGTAAGTAAGCAGCGCAGTTTTTTGTACTACCCATAAATTTTGTAGTTTTGGATTAATCAGTCGTCAGCATAAAAAACAACCTACCGGAGTAATTTAAGCATATATATGATGATGACTATCCGTATTTTCCAGGACTAGCTCGAGGATGCAAACTAAATCATCCCGAAAGTATTGCCCTAATTGCTTCCCAGGTTAGTAACTTTACGCTTAAAATGTAATTATGCCATAAGTGTTTTTCGGTGAAAATTATCCAAGAAATATTTTTATGACTATCAGCCCTCTTTAAGTTGACAATCTTTTATGCTCTATCGTTTGTCCTGAAAACTAACGTGTTGAGATAACTGTACCTACCATGGTAGTCAGTGCATAAAATTTAATGTACCGCACAAATTAACATTTAAATGTATTATACACTGTAATATTAAGCTTAAGTGGACGGTAGATAGGCGATGTCCTTCCAATTAAGTTAAATTGGCGTAGTAACTGCATTTTTTTCTCTGTACTTGATTAAACCTACAGTTTTATTCAGAACTTCAGATATATTTTTTCAGCTGCAAGAGCTGGTCAGGGACGGCAGTCACACCGTTTCACACTTGATGGATGTGGGAACCAGAATGCTCGGTAATCATCATCGATAACTATTTGACAGAAAGCACGCGCTGCATAATGCCCAATTTTACAGCGGAAAATAGTTGTTTTACCCGCTCGTTCTTGAATTTATGTGAAACGCGATTTATCATATAAATGGACAAATATCATCATTACCGTGTATCATAGTAATTTTAATTGTTAAGTAGCAAAGAATGGCGATGTTGTACCACATCAGTCAGATAGTTCTTTGCACTGCTAAACTGGGGCAACGCTATTATATTTGGTTTGTAGGAACCAATCAAGTTATGCCGGGTGTTCCAGAAATGATTCATGAAATCCAAATTGAAGCAACATTTCCGGACGGAACAAAGCTAATAACAGTGCACCATCCTATAGCGGCGACAGATGGAGATTTGCAGTTGGCATTGTACGGAAGCTTCTTGCCTATCCCTGATTTAGGCGTTTTTCGAGAACCACGCGCCAAGGTGTGAGTTGTTTAACTCATAACGCTGCATTTCGGAACAATATTTTTTTTGGCTTGCAAGGTTTTCTTTTTGATTTCTGAATAATTACTCTTAAAATTCGATTCTGATCGAAAAATAATCTATAGATCACGTGACCATTTTGCTTTATATACAGACTGTACATACCGTTACACACATATTCTTTGTTGTAGGAAGTGCAAGCCGGTGAAAAGTGTCCCGGTCAAATTATCCCGGCACATAGCGGCCCAATTCAAATCAACCAAGGACGACGCACCGATGTTCTGGAAGTGCAGAGTTTCTGCGACCGACCAATACAAGTCGGAAGCCATTATCATTTCATAGAAACGAACAAATTCCTCCAGTTCGATCGCGCCAGAGCATATGGAATGCGCCTGAATATCGCTGCTGGAACGTCTGTCCGTTTCGAGCCAGGAGATACCCGTAAAGTAATCCTAACGGAGATTGCCGGTGGCCAGACCATTAGAGGGGGAAATGGATTATGTAATGGCCAATTTTCTCTGGAAAATCTGCCTTCCATCATGGAACGGGTGAGTAGCGAACTCATTTGCATCTGTAAATGTGCAAAACGTAATTGCTCATCCGGGGCTTATGGTCATAATGGTCACGCTATGGTAGGGTTATCACAAGTACATAACGTACAGTAGTATGTCAGTGAGCGAGAAGCTCACAATCAGCAAAACTTACTAATCATATAATACAAAGAAGCATTTTCGATATTTTGCTGCTAACTAGTAATAATGTTACTATATTACTACCCTTTCACATTTTTAAATGAAAATTCATCCAGTTATGCCTGTTTTTTTAGCTGTTGAATCAAGGCTTTCGGCATGCAAGACAAGAACATGACCTGGAGCTTCGCACCGATCCCTCGCGAATACCGCGACCGCTGTATGCGAAAATTTATGGTCCGACAACTGGTGATCGTGTGCGACTCGGGGACACCGGTCTTATTATAGAGGTCGAAAAAGACTATACCGTCTATGGAGACGAATGTAAATTTGGAGGCGGCAAGGTATAGCAAAAGAGTTTTACTAACGCAACTTGCGTCCATGTACGTAAACGTCAGGATCGCTTCAGTATAGAAACGTCGAATGCTACGTGCATCGCATCAGATCATTGCGGAACATTTCATTTGCGGAACAAATTCATTTGCGGAACATTTCCCCATAGGTTCTTCGGGAAGGAATGGGCCAAGCGGCCGGCATACCGAATAGAGGCGAACATGCTTTAACAGCACTGGACACCGTTATCACCAACGCACTGGTCGTGGATGGGGTGACGGGCATTTTCAAGTGCGATATAGGGATAAAGGTGAAGTTCGCATCTGAATACACTGATGAGAACCTGCTATCCCATAGCCAAACCAACCAAAGTTGGATAGTTGACCGTGCCGTTGCTCATTTCAGGATGGGCACATTGTGGGTCTGGGGAAAGCCGGGAATCCTGACGTTATGGAAGGGGTCACTGATAATCTCATAGTGGGCGCCGGAACGGAGGCTATTGCCGGAGAGGGATACATTGTGACGGCCGGAGCTATTGATACCCATGTGCACTTCATTTGTCCTCAACTGATTCGGGAAGCGATTGCTGCTGGTATCACCTGCATGATTGGAGGGGGCACGGTAAGGTTTGGGTCCGGCATTCTTTTTGTTGACGCGCTACCGACAGAAATTCGCATTATATGCACTCGTTTTCTGCTTTAGGGTCCAGCTGCGGGAACCTGCGCCACCACCTGCACACCCGGACCGGAGCACATAAGGTACATTTATAATCTGCGTTAATCAGTGACATTGCGAAATATTTTGTTACGAATATTCAAGTCTACAGTTACACGACTTTGCATTTACTTTTCTCTACTGCGTTTATGTTATGTATGTTTTTATTTTAAGTCGTTGACATCTTTCTGATAGTAGTTTATGTTAGGCAGGTGATGGAAGCTACGGACAATTTTCCAATGAATTTTGGATTTACCGGCAAAGGAAACTCTAGCGGCACCGGATCAGGAAGGTTGGCGCCAGAGCTGGTGGAACAAATCGAAGCGGGAGCGATTGGGTAACTTAATGCAGAATATATAATCGTGAAATGCGTGTGCAAAATAAAAATGATATCGTATATTGCATAAACAGTATTTTTATTATGAACGCTGCTTTGATAAAAAGAATAAGAATCTATACAATTGGACTCTTTGAAGGCTGAAATTACACGAGGATTGGGGAACGACACCCGCGGCGATTGATGCCGCCTTAAAAGTTGGGGAAGCTTTCGATGTGCAGGTGACCATCCATACCGATACTCTCAATGAATCTGGTTGTGTCGAAGACACATTGGAAGCGATAAATGGGCGTACCATCCATGCTTATCACACGGAAGGTGCAGGAGGAGGACATGCGCCGGTAAAACAAACTTTGTTATCGTGAAAATGTTTTAAAATTGATTTATACTTGATTAAATCCGCAGGATATTATGAAAGTAGTTGGCGCAGAGAACGTTATTCCCAGCAGCACCAATCCCACCCGACCTTTTACGGTCAATACCATTGATGAGCACCTGGTGAGTACAGACTATACAAACGTATTATACGCAAGTGGTCATAATATAACTGATTCATAATTATGTGTGCTTAATCTAATTATGCGCAGACGAGTACATTAATCTGCCTGAAATAATGAATAAAGTGTGAAAGGATTGAAGTGTGTATGAAGTAATAAAAAACAGTATATGGACAAAAGTAAATTGTGATCGTAGTTTAACTTATAACTGAAGTATGTTGCATTGTTATAACAAATTTCAGGTTTAAATAGTTCAAATAGATTTTGAGTAACAGTGGGTCCTTGCTCATTTATTTGCAGGACATGCTACTGGTTTGCCATCACCTGGATAGGTACGTACGATATGTTTTATAATAACGATCAATGTAGGGTTTTGTTCTTGGCTTATGGAATTTGTTCTCTTTTGCAGGAATCTCAAAGAGGATTTAGCATTTGCCGAAAGCAGGATACGAGCGGAAACGATTGCTGCCGAAGATATTTTGCACGATTTGGGCGCCATTTCTATTATCAGTTCCGATTCTCAAGTACGTGTAGTATCTGTTTCACGTACAAAAGCTCTTCCATGAGCACAATATTATTCATGTAAGCGAGAGGATTATTATGATTATCTGCACTTCTCTGATAATAATTCGCTGTTTGCTTTTATCGCATAGGCGATGGGTCGGATTGGAGAAGTGATAACGCGAACATGGCAGACTGCGGATAAGATGAAATCTGTCCGCGGAAAATTATCGGAAGAAACGGTATTAAACATATTCGAGATACACGATCTACTATAATATTATGATGACTTACAGTAACTCTGTTTAAGTACGATTCCTTACAGGGTGACAATGATAACTTTCGGACTCGCCGATATGTTGCGAAGTTAGTAAGATTTCGCCCTTTTCGAAATCATGATGACATTGTGTCGAACATATTTACATACATACATAGAACAATTTCTACCACACACCGTTACCGTTTGTCGTCTTTTACGAATTGTAGATACACCATAAATCCTGCAATTGTCAGCGGCGTGCGGGATATCATCGGCTCCGTCGAGGTACGGATATGAATTAATACGCAACCAAGAGCGATGGACAATAAAACGTGCTGATAAACGTATAGAGATGCGGTCAGTTATTATTTTCATAGTATTATGGTATTTTGACAAGGTGGGAAAGTTTGCTGATTTGGTGTTGTGGAAACCAGAGTTTTTTGGAGCGAAACCGGAAATCGTAATGAAAGGTGGTCAGGTAAATTTCCTTATCTATATAGGTTCGCTTTCCGGTTGCATTATAAATCCTTTAGGAATTCCACAGTAAAGCGGCCTGCTTGATTAAAACGTGCAGTTTTTTCCTTCAGATTGCTTGGTCTCAGATGGGCATGCCAAATGCATCTATTCCCACCCCAGAACCGGTGAAGCAGCGCAAAATGTTTGGAGCCTATGGAAAAAGTCCGTCGCAAAATTCTATCCTATTTGTCTCGAAGGTAAATGAATTGCTGGATGCACAGTAGTAACCGATAATGGAAACATATTCTAATTATTGATGTGTTGCCCAAAGGCCAGCGAAGGAAAGCCTGTTAGTACTACCAAAAAGCGGTATGCTGTACGCGGATGCTCAAAGGTCACAAAATCCTCCATGATACTAAATACGGCGACGCCAAAGTTGGAAAGTAAGTTACAAACAACCAGAAGTAGTTTGTTCGCTCAATTTCGCTGCAAACGTCTGTAACGTACAGCTAAGGCGACTGTGTTTTAGTCAATCCGAATAATTACAAAGTGTACAGCCTGAAGGATAACGGAGATGGAATGGTAGAGAAGGAACACCTGACTTGTCCACCCGCGAAAACACTGCCACTTGCACAGCGGTACTTTTTGTTTTGAAAAGCATCACATTTTTTGACTGGCAAAGCTTTGTTTTGTTTAATGGATTCGTTCCGATTGGCATTGAGTATTTCTACTGCTATTGAGAGTTCACGTATACAGTGGCAGTCGTTCTTGAGGAAGATCGGGGTTTGTTTTGTTATTAGATTTTCTGTTTCTGGCGATTCTTCCAAGATAAATAATTCGTATAATTTTATTTTTGCCACAGCGATCAAACAACAGAACAGAGCTGAATAGCTATCACACAGATTACACAAAACAACAAATAAATCAATCCCTGACCACGAATAAATACAGTCTTACCACGATTTGTACGGATGTGACCAAATAAAATGTTTATTCAATCAAACCCTAATTTCACGAAAAACAAACGAGCAATATTCATGTCAAAATCCAGATCGACTGACTCATATGTCACTTTTAATCAGCATCGGAGGTAGCCGGCGCATCCCCGTTACTACGGTGGTATTGTACAGTTCCGTATTCAATCCAAGTTCCTTGGCAAAAAATAACCGATCTATTCTCTGGCAAAACGCCACCAGATTCTGGTGACGTTGTATCAGTTCACCCAGATTTCCTTCTGGCAGATGACATGTCAAAAGCGCGCTCAAATGTCCAAATGCCAAAGCATCCAATTCATTCGTATGCCTAAAAATACAAAAATCTAATGAGCCCGCAACATAATTCACACTTTAGGTATCAAGCACTGCCATGCTGCCAGTCATGTTCGAACAATGTATTTTCATGAGATTTTTTCCGAGAAATTTGTTGCAAACTGAAAACGATTTAGACGATTTAACCCAGTAATTATAAAGAAAAAGAGACTCGCCGTAACCCGCAAACACAGCATCATAATAGTTGATAAAACACGAGAATAACAGAAGTTGGGTTACAAATACACACACCGACAAAATACCAACTGCAAGTGCTGATGCAAAAAAAAACTGAGTAACAAGTTACGGGCTAACAGCGATAAAAACTCCTTCCTGAGGTGTAAACTACATGTATCAAAACGAAAAAGATGACTAAGGAAAGATCGACTGTTTACAAAGTTCCAGCAATATGTAATTTTCGTAAAGTTAATGGTCGAAGTACCTGACAGTAAATTGTAAATCAAAAAATTAAACCAATACTGCCTGTACAACTGGCTGTCGCATATTTGATATTTCATACAACGAACAATCGAGCTACTTACACATCGTCCAAAAAATACGGCCGTGGGCCAAGTCGCTCGCTCAAAGCTCGTAAATCGTTCAGCATCCTCTCCCGTACGTCTTCAATAGATCTCAAGTCAGATGATTCCATCAGGTACGTTTTAATCTGCAGTCGCTTCAAGAACGGCAGTATCCTGTGCAGCGGTGCGGGATACGATGAGCCATAACGATCTCTTGTGACGTTTTTGTAGTTTGTATCGTCAAGCCATGCCGCGTACAGCTGTGGTCACACAAGTCACGTATGGCATAATAAGCACATGCTCGAAAAACGGATTTAATACTTGAAGTTACTTAAATGATCATTTATTTAATAATTAATAATAATACTTAATAAGAAAATTAACTTCAAGTTTCATTGTTGCAGCAATAATTATTATAAGAGTGCTCCCACCTCTGCATTCTTGATGTTTGACTCAATGATTTCCACATAGGGGCGGATTGCTCCTTCTTGCTCGTTAGTGAGCTGCTGGCGAATCTAATCAAATCGAATGACAGTAAAGTGCAAACTGAAAGTCTGAAACCATTCGGATTGTAATACATCTATGGCATAATTATAACCATGGTCCATTGTACGTGATGGACCAACCTAACGCATAACCATCCTAAAGAATTATTTCTGTAAAATTATACACATAATACTGGCACTGCACTCCTAGCTGGTTCAACATAGTTAAAATATGCATGTGCATTTTCTCCCAAACATCCTTTAACGAACAGAACAATTTCTAACAACATTGTTACAACAACATTGCAAGACAATATTTACGAACAATGTTTTTTTTGAACGCTGTGCAAATAATATGATGGAAAACTGGATAATTTTGTAGAGTAGTCAAAGCAGCTACTGGAAAATCTGAAACGGGAAGACCTTATTAATTGTATTACCCGTAATCGAGCATACGCAGTGATCGCATCAAATCCGGCCACAAAGTGATTTTCAACTTTGAGTAGAGGGAGTTTTCCAGAAACCGACATAAATTCCGCATTTGGGCGCTCATCCAGAACAAATTTCAGGCCTACAAGCAAAGAGACTGTACAAGTAGTAGTTCGCCAGAAAGGCAAAACAATCATCTTTCGAAGCAAAGCTGCAAAATACCGTGCATTCGAAGGAAAGCCTGCGTAGCCAAACATTCCGCTTGCTCATGAAGGGTAACCTGGGTTGCTAAAATCGCACCAACCAAGGGTTCGTCATAAATTCGGAACTAACTGTAAGTTGTAATTGAGAGTTTCACGATTCTTGTAAAATGTACTGAATACAATCATATACAAGGAGAATTTTTTGTCTTCTTACCAAGGGGCGGGACGCAAAGAATCGCATCAGTAGGCCATGGTAGATCTCCTGCATAAAGGTTTTTTATTTTTAGTGTTTCGACATTATTTACCAGGGAGAGAGATAACCACTGTTCGACAGAATTACCTGCATTAACGACGACTTCCACGGATTCCTCCACCAGATCATTCGTAAACATAAACGGTTTAAAAAGGAAATCCATCGTCGTTTGTCACTTTTTGGCTCTAAAAGCTACTTGATCTCATCGATCGCGGTGTAATAGTGGTAATGGTAAACAAAATTTAAAACGTTAACTACTGACGAGCTGGGGAAATCCAAAAGTTCAAGCTGGCCCTGGCAGCATTCTACAACAAAAAATTTAAAAAAAGAGCGAAGATTCTGTCGCCGAAGAAGCCAGATTCACACAGCAATCGCTATTTGCCACTGTTTCATGGGTAAAACCATGATCTCGGTGTAGGACTGCTCGTGTCGTCTAATGGCAAGACGTTGGCCTCCGAAGCCAAAGAGTGAGGGTTCGAGTCCCTTCACGGGCGAAATTTTTCTTTTTCTCGCGAAAGCTATTGCTAGATGATCGGTCAGTAAAGCAACGTATGAATGCTAGTTTATTAGATTATTGAAGATATGAAATATTGCTCCACATCATGCAGTGAAAGGGCACCGCGAAGAAACAATCGTCGGTAGTAATAATCAGATTTCCTGTTTAACCTATATACTCAGCACTACTGCTTCGTACTTCCGGCCCGTTTTTTTGCCAGATTTGGCGTTTCCAACAAATATTTCATTCTTAGAAGTTTTCTTGAAAGTTCTGTGGAGTGTGCTGTGTAGCCTGTGGGGAGTATCGTTGAAAATATTGCTAATTAGTAGAACAATAATATATTATTATTATATTTTTGCAATGCTGTCCGCCGTTAAGGTTTGTGACTCACAGCCTCACACAGCTGCCGCAAGTCTGTTGGCTTGCGAAAGTCAACGGAACGGCGGTTCTTTTCAGAACAGTTGCGGTTATGTTGGTTTTACGTTTTTGCATTTCTGTTCATTCGCATTCTCAGTGGGTACGAAATCGGATTCCACGCTTTTTAACTTTTATACACATTTTTAGCTTTCTGTGCTTTAAGTTTCTGGATTTTACAAGTTAATAGTCTTCGCGACTTTATGTAACTTCTTATTATCGTGATAAAAAATCTACATTCCTTGGAATTTGGTGGGTTTTGAGTAACATGTTTGTTCCTCTCACGATGACTATGCCACAAACAGAGTTTTAGGGGTGCGCCCGCCGTCGGAATTTGGGTGAGTTTCTAAATTTAGCTCGGAACAAGAACAATTACTCGCTGTTTTGTTTGCATATCGAACGGCAACGGGGCTAATGAAATCATATGATGCAGTGGCATAGTATTAAATTGCGTTTCCAGGATCGAGATGCAGTTAAACGTGAACGTAAACAATAATGCCTTTTTTCAGGTTGAATCGTGCGTCGCGAACTTCCTTGTTGTTGGACCACTTTAGTACGCATCTGTGGCCCAAGATGGATGATGTGGATATGATAACAACTCCATCAAAAGCAACAGGTGAATACGGAAAACCAGCCTTGCATAGAAGTTTAGAATTAGTTGCATTATTATGGTTTCCAGCGCTAAACTTTTTTAACGCAGTTTTGGATGAAATTCGCTCTAGAGTCTGTTGTGTTTTCGATTGTGCGTTTTATCCACTTGAAACGTATTGCATAATATCTGTATGTAACGACGATCAAATTCTCAGCTTCGTACATCTTAACAGAATTAATCGCAAAGTGCGTAGACTATGATGAAATACCGGAAATGCGTTGTATGACGAGATTTATTGGTTATTAGAAAGCAAAATGCCAGCTGTACGGCCTTCCTTGTTTTTTGTCATTTTGGATGAGCATTTGCAAGCCGATCCCGAGATTCAGGCCCTGGTGTTATTTACGGGAGGGTCTGTTATTCCCACATCGGATTTTATCGCTGCAGCTGCACATTCTGCATCTTCGGAGAACAGCCGAGATCGACAGACCATTATATTAACCGAAAACTTTGACAATCCGTTTGTGGCCAAATTCCGCAAATCCTTTACGGTGCTCGCCCCTCCTGCCTTTAAGCATTTCGCTCCGCTCCTCAGGGAAGACCCCTTAGCCAAATGCAGCAGCAAAGGCCGTAGCAAAAACCCCGTTACTCTGTACAATCTCAGCATGAAGAACGTTGTCTGCGTCATGAGCGGATTCAAATCCAAAAACGATGACCTGGATGAGCTGCAGCAGTT
Source organism: Paramacrobiotus richtersi (assembly GCA_034698045.1). Taxonomy (NCBI): domain Eukaryota; kingdom Metazoa; phylum Tardigrada; class Eutardigrada; order Parachela; family Macrobiotidae; genus Paramacrobiotus; species Paramacrobiotus richtersi. Next base: position 1,301 of record JAQGAU010004319.1, on the reverse strand, counting down.
GGTACACTGGATCCAGTGGATGGGTGGAAAGGCGCGCGATCGTTTTCCTAAGAATGGTTCGGAAGACCGGGTCACTCATGTCATCGCCAGCAGCGTCCAGTGTGATAAGTACGGACTCGCTACTAGTATAGGAATTCCAGTGCTTAAGCCGGAGTGGATTCGTTATCTATGGGAGCACCGCAATGATTCCATTGATCTATCATCAAAAGATTTGATCGACCAGTTTCAACTGAAGGCCTTTGCTGGATTGCGGATTTTCTTCCATGGTTTTCAGAATGAAGAGGCGGCCAGTATGAAAAACACTGTTGAGAAGTTCGGAGGTGAAGTCGCGACTCATGCGGAAGATGCTTCTTATATCGTTCTGAAAGATCTGCGTGGAGGTAGCTGGCAAGTGACAGCCGTAGAAAACCCATCGCCAGATGACCCTCCAAGCGTTAAGATAACTTTTCAGAAGGAATTTGAAGAGAGTAACGATAGCGATCTGGATAATCTGGAGCCGCTGTACTTCTTACAGAAGCCAGACGGAGCTGTTTTACGGGACGGTTGGTTTTGGAACAGTGTATACATCGGGAGTTGCGCCCTTCCAAGTGGTTACTCGTACGCATACGCTGGCACTTTGGGAGTCAGTCTGAAGAGCGCGGAGAGGAAGCGCAAAACTCCTGCTTCTTCCAGAAAGACGCCGCGAACATCTCGTCCACGCCTGTCACCGTTGACCGAAGTGACAGGCTCGCGAGGTAGAAATGCCAGTTTTGATATGTCCGAAGACGATTCACTGAGCAGCCCGTTACCATGCCCCTTGACCCCTTTGCCCACTGTTCGCCGCCACTGTGCTCAAGAGATTTATGTTACAGAAGGCAATTACTGCCGTCTTTTGGAAGGGATTCTGGGTATTATGGAAAAATCTGTTGATCCTAACCAGAAAGCGGAAGGGTCTTTGCCGTCACCGGCTGCTGACCAGATGAAAGAGTACATCGATAAAATCGGCGATATTTTAACAATTCATCGCCGTATTTTGGATCAACTGGATACCATAGTGTCCAACTGGAAAGAGAACTGTGAGATCGGCAGTATATTTACGAAAGAATGCGAGAACTTGAAAATAGCTTACCCACCGTTCGTAAATACTCAACCGAAATTTTTATCCCTTATCTCTGAATGGGAAAACCAGTACCCGCGATTCCAGGCTTATTTGAAACTGTGTGAAAAAGACTGTGGACGTGAGAACCTGAAAGCTCTGCTGATTCGGCCGGTGCAGCGCCTGCCGTCCGTTCTGCTTCAGATCAGACGGCTTTTGCATGAAA
>JAQGAU010004318.1:0-11798 GCA_034698045.1 Paramacrobiotus richtersi | reverse complement strand
CAAGTACAGCATTTTTGGGATCGCCAGACAGTTCCTCAGTAAAAAGAGAGCCTGGTGCGCTGGAAGAATATCGAGACGATCGATCAACGTCTCCAAAACCTCCAGCTTGTCCACAATTGACCGAATAATTCCACCAGGCAGAAGAGGTGAGCCCAGTAAATCCAGCTGCTCAGGTGCGACAATCTGGACGTCCGGAAATGCTTCTAAAAATTCCCCCAAAGCATCCATGCGCCCTTCTTCCGTTCCGCCGTAAACATGCACCTCGCATTTTGCCATATTCAGTTCCAGTCCAACTCGCGCAGCTTCGACTATGAGCATTCCGAACACTGCAGTGATTTGTTCAACATCTCTTCCAAATGCCGCATCGTCCAGATACCAGAGACTCAAATCAGCGCGCACTTCCGTTACTAGCTGTATCTGTGATATCCGATCATCGGCTGTGTAGAGCGAGTGCGTCTAGCAGTTGTAGACATTCAGACGTCGCCATTTGAATTTGGGTATAGATGTACGCTTTACATAGGTGTGTGCTTTTACCTCAAACTTGTCTATCCTAACAAACAGTTTTGCTCAAAATTTTCTCGAGAAGCAATTCTAACTTCAGCATTTCGTCGTAACATTGCACACCGATCGAAGCTCAACGAATAAGACGAATGCATGAAAACGTCAAATGATGCCAAAAATGAAACTGGAAATCAGTAAAATCATTACCTTGCAGTATTGTAAGATTAGTATCATGCCTAAGTTTCTAGCTTGCCGTCATTCACCGACAGTTTTAAAACTTTTCTTTGGTGACGGCAGATTCTCCCGGCCAGTAGTTGATCCAGTGACAGATTTCCCCTTCATACTTTTTTGCACCGACGGCCTCGAGACCCGCGCACGACTCCAGATTAAATTTCCTGGCCGTCGCCCAGACGTGTACCTCTCCACTGTCTTGCAGCTTCTTCAGTAGCGCCCGCACTACCAGCTGGTAGAAACCCCGCTTTCGGTAATCCGGATGGACGAAGGCAGCGCCCACGGCGCCCTCCGATTTGTAGAGGCAGTAAGCCACCGGCGCGGTGGACCCTTTGCTGAATAGCGCCGCGCTGGGAAAGTTATGTTCTAGCATGTAACGGAAGCACTTCGCGTTGTTCACTGGGTGGCCGTAGTTCCGGTCCTGAGCTATCTGCTCCGCGTGCTCCGGGGCCAGATGGCCCAGTCGGAAACCCGGTGGAATCTCGAAGCTATATAAGGCACAGATAATGCAATCCGTTCCTTTCTTAAGAAAGTTAGAAAGTAAGCATACGATCGAATATATAAGCTTACGCTAGATCGAGATTAGTCAAATCAAAAGAAAAGGTGGACTCCCCGGAGGGAAAACCCTCGTGTGAACTGAGGTGGTCGAAGTGGCCCCCGCGGAAGGTCCGTTGCTCCTCTACCAGAACAAGGTGATCCGATTCAAACAAATCTATAAGCCATTATCTGTTTAGACTTTTCTTCAAAGAATATTAAACTGGCAAACAAGATGTTCAGTTACCGGCAAACAAGATGTTCTGCGACCAGTCAAGCGTGTCCGGCTCGTCGAACAACATTTTACGAAATGCCGTGGCATTGGTAAAATAAACGAACACTGTGTAGCCGTTCATGAAGGGCACACTGTCCTTGGCATCTTTCTTCGGCCGGCAAATGTAGACCGAGGCGCTGGGAAATTCATCGACAACAAACTCGAGGCCCGGCCATGCAAAACGCTCGCGAAGGGTATTCCGCATCATATGGTACATCTAGACATGCCGTTGCTATTGCTAGATCACGGTATGGTGCAACAAAGCACTTACTGATAAACTGCGCGGGAAGCCTGTCTCTAACATCGGGAGCAACTGCTCTAGTTGAGCATGATTAAGCACTTTCATGGTGGAAGAGTAGAAGATGGTGTTCCCTGAAACTGTGTGGAACTGCAAATTACGTGTCTAACAAGTAAACCTACCAGTTTCGTTCACTGCAAGCGTTATCGCATATATCAGTTCTCAGCTGTCGAAAAGGCATTGCCGACCTTTGGAACTGTTGGCCTACGTTGTGATTAGAAGCATCGACAGATTCAGATAACAAAATTTTCCCGCACACATGTTCACCAGTGTCGCGGCGGTTCAGATACATGAGATAAATTGACGATAATTATGGCTAAGCCGACCTGACAACTGCACTATTAATGAACAGCTAGGTTCGCTAAACAGCGTATTTGTATGCGGAACTGTGCTCTTAGCTTTCCAACATGTACGCATTTCTCGCAAAAGAATTCAGCTAAGTATTAAAGCCGGAGCAGCTAGCGAACATTCTGCCGCATGTGAGTACGGATTTTCCACAGTTTGCAGATACGTTTGTGTAATGTTCCCGCTAATAAGCTTGAACGTTAGTAGACGCTGTATATATTCACCGCTTTGTAGTCTGTAATAGCGCAAATACTTCATGTACCCGAGAGCAATCCTGCATGTAGAATTATGGTACCCGACAATTAAGTAAACAGTAAACTACAAGAAGCTCAATAATTCGTAAAAAAATATGCCGCATACACAGTAGTGTGTGGTTCTGTAACAATAATAATAAGCACCGTTAAATTTGCAATACTTTGCGCAGTGTGCAGATTAAACAAAAATGCAGTGTCGAATACTGTCCCAAGCGCTGCTGGCGCTGCATGTTTATGGTGAGTTGGTCTTTGGCAAGCATGGCATCTATGACGGCAAACTAATTCGATAGTAATGTTTTGTGCATGTATAGCGTGTGAATCGTTTGGTACTTGGTGCGATGCTGCTGTTTCGTTGTTGAAGGATATTGGTAGAAAGCTGAGTTTGAGATCTGGGAAAAAAGCCGATCGACATGCTCAATCATCGCCTGTGTGATTCAGCATTTCAGCTATGAAATGTTGCGCGGCTAAGTGTCGTTGGTGCTTGCCACCGTCACGCGCTAACTGGGTTAATTTCTTCATCACTGACGACGTTTATTGATATTTGTGCAACTGTGCTTGGTCAATAAAGCACTGTTATGTGCATTATACCGAAACCTCAGTGACATACATATGGGTCATGGACACTCGGCAATATACAGTAGCTGCAGCGTATGTAGTGCAAACCTTGTTGGCGAAGCCTTTCTACAGTAGGTCTGTTCTTAGCTGTACAACTTAAACTGTACATTAGTTCGTGGTAACGTTGTACGGTTAGCGAAGACTTTATATGATAACGCATGTGAACAGCGCACGATCTTCATTAGATGAAACTGCCCTGTCTAATTTTCTGGGGTTTATCTAGCTCGATTCGCGAGAACAAAGACAATGTGCCGGAAGGCGATTCTTTCTGCAATTTACAGTAAATATACTGTACACATCCGTACGGGAAGACATTCAAATGACAAACTTTGTGACAATCAGACATTTTTGTTAGCAACGCACTGGAATACAGGATAAAATCTTTATGTCGTGTTGCAGTATCATATCAGTTGAATTAAACATTTCAGGACCATTAAGCTATGGTGCTCACATGAATTCTGCATTCTGGGCCGAAGTGTCATTAATTTTCTGATTCGCGCGGATCATTACAGTGTTCTTTCCAAATACCGTCAAGGCCGCGCAAAACAGAAAACTTGACGTTCAGTAAGGAACGAACCACGGTAGCCATTACGACAGCGGCATGTTCGACCCACGTTTCAAATTAAAGCCCACAAAAACCCGGACACATCTGGAAAACGAATTTATGTGTCTGCACGGAAGACATTCGCTTCGGTATCTTGGTATTTTGCGACACTATGGCCAACAGCCGCTGGCCGCTCACTGCTGTGAAACGGCGAAGCCATGACAAATTACCATTCCAAAAGAAGCGGGTACAGTTTTTCTTCTCTCGGTTTTAGACTGAGGCCTCAAAACGTCGTCATAAGCGGGCGAATAATGTTAATCGCAATTTTTTTTCACAGTGAACAGAAACAGACATTCCCAGAAAGGCGCCAGAACTCCTCGAGCAACTGAAATCCCTGCTTAAGTGCACCTACAAGTATCTCTCGCCTGTCCTGATTCTGAACGTATTAAACGTAATGAAGACTGCCGTTCCAAAAAAAGAAAGAAAGCTCAGGTTTTTTGGTTTGTTTAAAAGCGACTGCGCAAGCGAATTTTGAATACTGGAATCTGGTGGCGGCTGTCGGGCTTGCCTTAGCTTGATTGAAATGATCCAAACATCTTTTCAAATGCACCGCGACCGTGTGTCCCATCAGTGAAAGCGGAGAATGTAATTTAATGAACAATCCACGATGCAGTCCGCACTATTTGTGAACGCAACTTATGCGCAATAAAATGCATGATGATAAAACTGACTAAGGGAAACAATTAACAAAAAGTCGACTTGTCATGGATTTTCAGATAAATTAAAAGCAGCCGCAATTCTCTATGAGAACGTCTACACAAATGTCCAATTTCTATGTAGTCAACCGCGAAAATGCACGGTTGGGATCGGTGCTATTCCGGGTCGCCGACGAACACCGAATTGAATGCTATAGAAGAAAAATTAGAAGAAACGGAAGCAGTCGCTGTCTCCGGAACGAATTCGACGAATAGTGATAAAATTTCAGAACTTCTTTACGGCCGTTTCAGATTGTATTAGCGCTGCTGACAATAACCTTTTTTACTGTTTTCCGTCAGAATTGTTTTGCTGATCTCGCACGCGTCCGCGGCGATATGGCTTTTCACTGCAAAGCGAAGTTTGAAACATCGAACAACGAATATTCTGCTGGTCGGTACGAAATTCCGTGAGCTTTTCAGTCTCGAAGTGTTTGTCATCGTTGTCCAGTTAAAACCGAAGAAATGTAAATTCAAATGCATAGCATCAAAAAATCCAATAAAAATTATGTTTTCTTTAAAGATTACAATAGCAGTTCATATGGATCAAATCAGGTTGAAATTATAATTTCTCATAACCAAGTTTTTTCTGCCTGTTAATTTGGAATTTACTTATTTACGGAGTATCGCGCTTTCCTCGACCGGTTTGCATGGGTAAACATTTAGCTGCGCTCGACTGTGACACCGCACGGAAAATTCTTGCTCCCGTTGAAAGTGTGCGATCGACGGCCAGTGAGCCAGAAGTTGTCCCTAACTGAGTGCAACGAATTGCCTTCAACACATCTAACGTTACTTTTATTAATTAGCGAAAAAATATTTCGATACAATAATGGCTGAAGTCAGTGCTCTGGAATTCGTCACCGAGTGGATGGTAGAGTGGTGACGACTGACGTTTGATCGGCAACACTGGTATGCGGTAATGGATATTATAAAACTAAAACTTGCAATAAAATTTCGAATAGTTTATTCCTGGGTTGTGTAAAATGATTGTTATTAGCTTTCCAGGATCCTTTCCTAGCTGGTATCGAGATCTGCGATCCATGCATGCTGGGAGTATTTATGATCGTCGTTGAACTAAAGGTACTACATGCTAAACTATATAATTATCTTGAATTTTTAGCGTTTGACTAGAGTCGGATAATGGCTTGCCGTAATTTGCACAGCGCAGCCCAACCTTTGATAACAGCGCTTGCTAGCTATGTTGTGAACATACGTATGGAAATAAAATTATCAAAACAATTGCTGTCAAAATTATTTTCTTGGTCTCGTGCGTGTCCACGGTGTTTTTATGTCGTTTACTGCAAAGCGATGTCTAAAGGATGACCTCCGTTCTACAACGTCCCGTCGCAAAGATCCGCGGACACCTACAACCTCATGAACCATCCGACGACACCTGAGTAGCAAAACGGAAGCATCCCAAAGGAAGATCAAGACTGTCACCAATGTGACGACCTATGAACAACAAATCGTCGCCTACACAGAAATCTTCATGCAAGGAAAAAAATCAGACTTGTCGCTGGTGACGGACCGATGGGTTGATGAACATGCTCCGCATCACCTTTTTCTTCAAAAAGCCTTCAAAATGTAGTTTCCGAAAAAGCACTTGGCGGAGAAAAACACCGATCGTGTACCGAAAATGGGCTACTAGATTACTACAAATTCCGACGGATTCGGCCCTTTTCAAGTGTTTTTTGCCCACAAAGACCCAATTCTCTCTGGTAATCCCACAGTTCAGACATTGTCGATGCCTGAACTAAACTGACTGAACAGTCGACGACAATCTGTATCAGTCGAATCTGCTTATCTACTGGTCTATGACGTTGTTATCAGCTGTGCACATACCTTCTGCGCACCGTACTCAGTATGGTGGCTCTACCTGTCCTTCACTGTCAGTGGCCCAAGATCCCTGTTGAGAACAACACATCCACGGCAATATTTGAATGGACCACGCTTCTACGATACAGTTCCGATAATAGAATAGGCATCGACGACTGTACACGTCACAAAAAATTCCGTATCGCCGTTGGTCGGGCACGCTGTTCATTCGTCGATGTATTCGTTTTATGATCCTTTCGCTCCCTCCCCTACGGTGATTACTGGATGGGTGCGCGTCTTTGCCGAATTCAGCTGCCTAGATGACGGCCGGGAAGTATGTTTTTCTCGGGATCCTACGAAAGATTGTATTCTGTTATCTGCCTTAGCAACAGTATTTCTGGTGCTAATCTAGGTTACCACGTTACGTTTGGCCAGTTTTCTTCTGGCCTGATGCAAATCGATTGTATTATTAAATACATTACTCAACAGTTCATCACACCGAGGAGGTGGTTGTTCTTGGAGGAACACTGCCATATAAATCCCGTACAGCAATTAAATTCACGGTCCAATGAGCCTACTGTAACGCCAAGTGCCCAAGAAGGCCGGGCTAGTCCCGCATAGATGTGAGATCGGTATGCCCAATTATCGATACTATTTGCCTTACTTGTGCACTTCCTTATTTCGGAATAATCTTAACAGTCTTTTGTACGCCTCGCTAATGACGCATAAAGACCCGTGCCCTCTCAATTCCCCCCACACACAGTAAGACGCCTAATCTGCACACAATAAGATGCCTAATCTGTTTAAGAAAAAGCTCCAGTCGGGATCTGGGCGAATGTTGTTTCACCGGCCATGTTGCCGCACTGCATTCCGTACATCCACTTATCGGCCTACGCAAGCGTGACTATAATACTGACGCAGATAGGCGCTTCTCCATAATTATCCACCTTCAGCTATGATTTTTACGTGCATTTATAAGCTGTGAATTCACTCAAACGACTGTGTACTGATATATATGTACAGGCAATGTGCTGTGATAATTGCGGTAGAACGGGCAGTGACCTTTGTGCTGACACAACTACGTATACTTCGAGATTTTTGTTGTTTCTGCCACTGTGAGTATACGTAACCATGTTTCTACCAGTCCCTGTCGCTGATTTACTGAGCAGTGAGACTGAGACAGACAGGCCTCTCTGAGTTGAGTGAGTTCCTAAGTGAGTTCTGTCTGTTTCAGTCTCGCCATGCAGCGGCTGCGTCTGTAGCGCTCGTTCAGCAGCACCGGCAACGGGGCGGTAGAAACAGCGATAATGTATACTCCATGTGGCAGAAACAACAAAAATCTCGAAGTACTGGTGATCACTGACTAACCCTTAAAAATAAATGCTTAGAAGTTTTCTGCACCTGGAAAAGCCAAAAACGAGTTAATACGGCACACGATGTACTGCAGCACTCAACGTACACTGTACTGTTTTGATCACAGAACTGAGAATATAAAAGCCTTCAGTTTTATACGTGTTAAGATTTTTAACATAGAACATAGGTATCTGAATCTTCCTTCCAGAATGTCCGTGCAAGTAGCAGTTAATACGCCACATATGGCATAAGGATTATTTAGAAACACTTTAACGAAGTTGAAACTAATTTTCACAGACGGGCTATTGAGCAGTATCTCAACTATCCAATGCATTGTTAACTTACCCGAAGCCAAAACTCTACAAGAGTGCAAAAGGTCACTGGGTCGCCCGCGCGATAAAACTAGCTTGTATGAAGCAAAAAAAGGAGTGGTGGTGAAAGAAGTGCTCCCCGATAAACCACAGAGCAAGTTCGCAAGTTAACATTCAAAATGATTTAACAAATCAAGTCAACGTCTGATTCAATGTAAAAGCAACCAAGAAACTGCACCCGCCCAAGATGGACTAAAATTAAAGAGATATTCAGAGAAAGGGTGTGCCCTTTACTGCAGTGTTAACCTTGGGTAATAACACTGATTGCCAAACGACAAAATTTAATGGTGTGCACAGAAATCATACTTTGGCATTGGTTGCTGCGCAACCTAAAGTCCCGTAACTTACCAAACGTGGATCAGCCAGTTTCTGATGTCTCAAGTCTAGACTGTCCTGGGATGTATTTGTTGCGTAAGTCTTTTACAAATCAACGGAAAGTGTGTATGAAGAGGGCGAGCCACTGGTTCTGCTGAAGTGTCTGTGGTTTATGGTGATACTAAAGATTTGTGGTCTTGGTGAATGAGGTTTAAATTCTTATGTTATGAATGTCGACCATAACTGCAAATTGGGTTATCTGCTTGAGAAATGAAGCTTGAATTTGCAGTAGTAAATATGGGGGTGATAGTGCACTTTAGGCACGTCAAACTAGGGATTTAATTTATATACAGGTTTTGTCCGATCTGATAGATAATCATATGGAAGGAAATAATCTTAAATGAACTTATGAAACAATAATTTAAAAATATTAAATATTCTGTAATACGAGAACATTATCCTCAGTTCACGAAATATGAAACGTATGAAATTATGATATAAACCCGACGTCACACAGTCAAATAACCCATTTTTCGAAAATTACAGACGGCGAAATTGGGATATTCTCAAGATTGCAGCTAATTCATTTCCTGTAATATGGTTTCACGTTCTGGACGACCCTTAAACCGAGGCCACAAACCAACGGTGATGACATTTGAAATAGATGTCGGTCGGGAATCTGTCAGTAATTGGCTTACAGTACGCTTGCAGCCAGACTGCCAGTAACATTCTGCAGCATTACGCGAAAGAATAAACAGGAAATAGGATTCATTTCCTCCAGTCATCGAAATTAATTCTAAAAATTACCCGGCAAGGTGTTTTCCCTTCCAGTTTATGACTACCGAATTATTAAACAGATATACAGTATTGTAATGTTAGTAGTCGTTTTGTCGCAACCATGGTTGCTTGTTTCTACGGGTTGCACAAAACCGAATCGCGTACGCAAAAATCAGATGTTGCGGTTACTTGCAGTGCCTAAAGTTTCGCTGACTTCCGCTGACAGACATTCATAATGCTGGACAACAATTGCACAAATTTTTCTCTTACTCCCAGTAATCAGACCACAGCGAACGAGATCCATAGCGCAATGAGTGGTTCGGCGTCCAGCATAGTTAGCTTTACAGTGATCACACTCGGCATCAATTGTGCGTTGCTCTTCGTGCTGCTTAAGGAGAAAGAGCTGCGAACTCCATTTAATGTGTATATTGCTGTCCTGTTCTGCAGTCACATCCTCTACGTTGGTTTTGGCAATCCGATGATAATTCTCTCCGACTACTACAACGTCCGGTGGCTGGGATCTGCAGCCTGTACGTTAAAGATTTATAATTCTTATATTGTGGCGGCTGTGACCGTGAACATTCACTTGCTGATTACAATCAACCGCGCTTGGGCGCTGCTTTGGCCCATAACCTACAAAACTCGTCACACTACAAGGGTAGCCGTCCTACTCTGCGTCGGCGTAGTGGTGTACCTACATGTCCTTATCCTGCCGGGAATAACCTTAGATGCCATGTATTACCGAGTGTCGCGTAGTACAAGTTGCTATTTGGACAACAAAGCGCAGCTGACATGGGCGATGTTTGTGATTGTGTGGGTATTTAGCGTGCCAAAGCTGTCCATTCCGGTGTGTTATCCCATTCTTCTCTGGAAGACATTTCGACGGAGACGACGAGCCTTTGTTATGCAGTCTATTCCACGCGACGGGCTGCCGACCCAGAGCCAGATCACAGGTTTCTCTGGCCCAGTGCAGCGGAAGCGAGCAATTACGTCCGAGTCGTTTGTCGTTGTGACCCTGTTTACAGTTAGCGCCTCGGTTTGCTGGCTTCCGAGTTTGGTGTACTACAACCTGACTGGTTTCCTGCCCCTCAGCAAGATTGAGACCTTGGGCCGAGCACAAGCTGTCCTGTCCATGCTACTGGCACTGCTCGATCCCTGGTTTTTTGTATTGAGCAGCAGCAGTTTACGAACAAGGATCATTCGCTGGGTAAAATGTCGACTGCCGCACTGAGTCTTTGGTTTGTTCGTCAACAACCGCTTGCAGATTGACTTTGCGCTATGAACAAGGGTGTTTCGGTGGATGTTGACCTTTATTCTGATTTACGTATATGTTTGACAGAACATGCATTGGTCACAGACAAACATGCATTGGTTTGTGTTATTACAATGCCTCTCATAACGGGGTGTAACCCCAAAGTCGGAATTGTCTTTGACTCTTTGTTACATGCATCCCACGATACACCGTGTTATATTACTGTTGTTACTGTTATTACTGTTATCGCTGCTGCATGACTTATTATTCACAGCATAGTCTTCAGGCCGTGAAAGAGAAGGAACACTGGCTGAGTACAGATAACTGTTTTGAGTGTTATGTGTCTTCTGACATGGTATTGCGAGTCGCGTTTGCCACTGCTGTTGCTGCCGCAGTTCCTCCCTGATTGGCCTGTGGAATTGCTGGATTCCGGATCTTTTTTAGCGAGACTGGATTGTTTTTTTATTTGTTCGAGAGCAGTATGGCAGTAATTTGTTCCTATTGAGTAATAAATGAGAAATTAGACCAGAATGATATTGTTTGGTCTGTCGCAATAACGATCAATAAATTGGCTAATGAATGTTGACCGCAGAGCGCAATTTTATTTACTTACTTCAAACAAAACATTGTACGTTATTACAGTCGGCCAAATTGGGCCGGGATTCTCGACAGCGCTAGTAGCTCACTACCTCTATGAAAATCTCACGTTCCAGACGACCTTTTCTTTTGCCAGTAAATCTCCGTTGATGAAAGTCGAGACAAATCTGAATGCCGGTAATGAACCTGCCAGCACACCTTTCGGTAATTTTACTACGGTACCATCAACGGAACTTGCTGTCTGAAGGATACTGAAAACGCTAGACGAAGAACAACAAGTGAATAACCAGAGCTAATTTCCCCCGGTACCCAAAATTAATCCCAAAAAGAATCCGGAGAGGCGTGATGTTTTCCATATTATCATATTATTACCTATTTATAAGACAGAGTGATATGGTCTTCGTTCTGACGCAACCTCTACTGGTGCTGTGGGCTATACAAGCAAGACTCACGCTATCTATGTACAGTTCATAAGATTTCGTTCAGTAAGCTCTGCGGTACTGGTATTAAAGCTGTTATTATTCAGTGGCACCTCGAGCCACGCGTCCTGCTACCAAGCACAAACGGACTTTCGCTAACTTGGACCAAAACTGCACAAGTCGGCCTGTACTGTATTCATGTCACTGATGTCAGATATAGTCTCCGGGGACGTCGACAGACGACGGTAGAAGGCCGGATGGTATGAACATAATTCCTGCTCATGAGGAAGAAAGGCCGTGTTATGGGATGCCACATGCTCGGATAAAGCTGCTGACTCACTTGTCAAGGATAGTACCAGCATGACCGGACAAGTATATGTTACACAGTTAGCCGAGAACAAGAAACGCCGTCGTTGTGGTTTCCTGGCATCGCCATGCATCCCTGGTGGCGCAAATGCACGCGCCGTTGCTCATGATTTTTTTGTATTTACATACACAAACGGTGATTTACAGTGGTGACAGTAGGTCTTAAACATAACTGTAATGTACAA
>JAQGAU010004317.1:0-11798 GCA_034698045.1 Paramacrobiotus richtersi | reverse complement strand
TTTTTCGACATTTGACATTTTACCTTGTAGTGTCCCTCTATGTGCCTGTGCACTTGTTATTTGTGTCGGTGGCTTTTTTCAATTAAATTAGTTTTTCTAGATATGGCATGTACGGACGATGTGCAATACTGTATGACGAGTTGATATAGCAACACTTTGGCGTAATACTCAACCGAATCACCTGCGCGGAGCCATTTCGGTTTATTATCTGCAGACACTCGGGAAATCCCTACTTGCAGCAGCAAAAACATCGCAACAAACACAAACATAAAAGCACAACATGGAAGCGGTGAAAAGGCTACTACATGCATAAGCACAGCCGGAAAAAATAAATAAACAAACAAACAAACAATCTGGAGCTGACTGCTTCTAAATACGAGATGGTTTTTACGGGCGGCACCAGTGATCAGCGCCGAGATTGTGAACTGGCTCCATTCAACTGCGCTACCTGCAGTTATTTTGGAGCCTAAAACAGTAACTCTGATTGGCGCTCTTTTAATCGACGAAGGAATGTCCGTTTGACTTAGCAGAGAAAGCGCCTGCCTTGCAACTTGTTTAGGCCACCTTATGATGGCATGTGCGCACCATGAATATTTCCTCCTTTGTCACTGGCTGGCATTCCAACCTGCTCACCACTCTCCGATGTGGGACTTGCCAGGAAATGGTTCCGCTTTTGGATAAGATTGAGTAACTGATACGGATGGCTCTGAAGACTGTAACCAACACCCAACTGATTGGCCCGGTCTACATCCAGGCAACACTACCGGTTTCGCGAGGCGGTCTCGGTGTCCGTTGGGGGAAGACGCTGGCTTTTTCACCGTTTTAGGCTACACGCACGTTTTTTGCAGAGCAGCGGCATTTGCCGGGTGAGATTCTTCCGTCCACATTCCGACCAATGCTAATTGACGGCACCTGGTACTCAAATGTAATTGAATATCTAATTGTACCGCTAAAAATTCTGTTTAACAAATGCGTAGTTGAAGGAAGGTTTCCCAATAACTGGAGAGCTACATCTGTGACCCCTGTTCCAAATCAGTCGTGACCCCTGTTCCAAATCAATCGTGCGATTTGACTGACCCGAAGAGCTGACCCGAAAATTAAGATGTTTATTGGTAACGGATTTGATTTTGCTTGTGTGGTTCTTGATTGTACGAAATCGTATGATAGAGTGGATCATGATATTGCAGTTATGAAAATGGTTAAACTAAAGTTTGATCGAAGCTTAATTGGCTTATTGGGCGATTACTTGAGAGATCTGGTGGAAGCGGTTGTTGTCAACGGGAAAATCTCATGTTTCAAGGGATCGCCAGCGAAGTCCTTCAAGGGTCGGTCTTGGGACCACTAATATTTCTTTACAACACGTCATAGGTTCTTCAGAATGGTTTCAAGTTGTTCACATTCGCTGATGATATGCGTCTCAGAAGACAGATAAACAACAAGGAAGACGAACAAGCTTTCCAAGCGACCTGGACATGCTGTACGAAAGTGCTCTTAAAAAATTGTCTTTCAATCCCAAAAACTCTGCACATCTCAGGTTTAGTAAAAACGTCGTTAGACAATGTGAAAGTCGGTATGCAATCAACTGAGGAAGCATCCCTGCTTTCGGAAGTACAAAGTACCTTGGTTTGAATGTCGTTAACAGGGAAACTGTATTCAGTCGCTTGAATGAAAGATTGCGCTATTTGAACGCGTTATTCCGAAGACAAGATTAGGGTGCCCGCAAAACATTAGCCCAAGTGCGAACTTCTCTGCGGGTCACATAGCAGACTAGCTTATCAGTCTAGAAGGCTGAAAAGACTGGCTTCACAGCCGACCTGCCGGTTCAGAATGGTCTTATGCGCAGGCCTAGCTGTTTAGCCGCATCGCAGACCGGACTACCTGAGTGACGGTTTTATGGCCTCTGGGCTGGGAAGGCAGTCTGATATGGGAAGAGAGCGAGTTTTGAATTTTTGCTATTGTACGATGCGCCTGTAAAACCGATTATTGAGTACTGTTGCAATGCGGCGATTGCACAGCAAACCTTTGTGCAAGCCTGCCCCAGCAAAGCGCAGGGATTATATCGGGATGATCAGGTTTGACTGCCATTGCACCTTCACACCACCGCAGGACGGATCACCCCCAACCGTGCCATATCCCAAGCACCGATACTGCGTCGGAACAGTAGCGATCCCGCACCTTGAAAGGATACCATCACGTTTGACATGGCCTATAGCAGTAACAGGAAACGTCAGCCATGATCCCGAAACGAAACACAATCAAAAGTGATCCAGTGTAGACGCAGCCGCAGAGTGGTGCCCGTTAACACAATGAAGTCGGTGAGGTCATCGATGCATATATCGAATAGTAAACCAGAACACGGATCGCCCTGTCTTGCCTCTTTCTGCAGAGGAAATTCTTCTGACATTGTGTTATGGACCTTTACGCGATTTGTGCTGTGTTTGTATACTGACTGCAGGAACGTGAGATGCTTCATTAAACTCCTTGGGCACACAATTTGTCCCATAATTTTTCATGAATGACAGTATCGAATGCGGAAGTATAGTCAATGAATGCAAGGTGCAGTTTTTTCCCTGCATTCAGTGACCGTTCTGCCAATGCCTGAAGAGTTAAAAGGTGATGTGACGTGCATCTGCCCGACCTAAATCCCGCTTGATCTTCGTTGAGATTCGACCACAATTCGATTCGCCGGCTTAGCATGGTCGACAATAGTCGTGCCGGTAGTGGAAGCACAATTACTGGTCGGGAGCTTTCTGGAGTGAGGTCTTTTCCTTTTTTTGGGTACCGGAGTCAGATTACCCGTACTCCATTCCGCCGGCAACGAACCGGATTCGTAAATCTGATTAAGAGCCTCGGTGAATTTTAATAAAAACACATCGTTGGTGCATAGCTCCTTAAACATACGCGTGTTAATTTCATAGCTTCCTGCCGAAGAATCTGCAGCAGCTCTCGTGATCGCAACTTCCACTTCTTGTACTGTGAACGGCTCATCTAAAACTGGAATACACTCAAGTGCCCGCGGCAAGCAAGACATTGTCGGCTGTTTCGATGCCAGCTTTTTAGAAAACCGATAGAAATCGTTGACTGGTTGCATGGGGTTTGTGAAAGCAAGCCTTGCACCAAAACCGAGATTTTTCCAGAACTGGCTAGGACTCGATTTTGCCATTTCGATATTGTTTTGCCAAAAGTATTTCCTGCTTTTTGACTAACAGAATAAACGTTCTTCGAATGTTATTAAACTCAAGCGGTAGCTGTGCTGCCTCCGCCTGCGTTAATCCCGTCTGTGTTGTTTTCCTCCATGCCGCAATTTTCTGGCCTTTTAAACGCCTAATTTCTGCTTCAGAACCACCATACCTTGTGCTCTGCGTGAAAGAATAGTACCGGTTATTCTTCTGCAATGCGGCCGCAGTGCAGACTACTTGCCGCGCTACACAGCACATCACTCAAGCAACAAGCCAAGCATAGCCATGGTCTCAGTTGGTTTGATGCCGGCGATTTCATGTGGAACCACGTAACGGGCGCCTTTGCGGAAATCTTCGAGCGAAAACCCTCTAGGTGCACGTTTTTTGCGAAGGTAGTGGAAAAGAGCAATCTTCCGCAAAAGTACGTTCCTACTGTTACGAACTTGCAAGATTTAGGCTGCCCGACATTCAAGGAGCTGACAAACTTGACCCAGACAACCCGCAATAAGGCCGTCGCTTTTGAATTATGGTTACCGTAACCAACATCGTACACGCGTCTAACCTGCACTGCTCACTGGACCTGATAAAATTAGAAGATGCTATGCCGATGGTGCACTACGACCCTCAAACGTTTTCTGGATTACTTTGGCGCATCATACACCCATATAAAGCTCATTGCCAGTTGTACGCTAACGGCAAGATAACGGTGAACGGTGCGCGGACTCTCGACAACGCTGAACGATAAGTGCATTATTTTGCCAAGGCTCTCTGTCGACTTGGCTTTCCTTGTAAAGTGTCGAGTTTACGAATTGTTAATATTGTCGCCACCCATAATTCCTGTCAACAATTTGATTTCGATAATTTGTCCCGAATAATCCCACGTGCTCAGTATTTTCCAACGCGATTTTTAGGCATGACCGTACCGCTTGGCACCTGAACAGCTATTTTATTCTACAGTGGCAAAGTGAATTTTTTGGGTGCAAAGTCTTTGACTTACATTGATGCGGCATTTGTTGTATTGTCCAGTTATATTAATAAAAATGGATAAAGAGACAACGCTGTTGCAACTCTCCAGCAATAAAAAGTCGAAGAAAAACCCCAACCTTGATGAACAACGTTCAAACACAACACCTCCTACTGCATGTGTCGACTGTACGGATTACACCTACGACAACCTACTTGAACGAGTGTACAGTCAGATACGACGGAATATGTCAGAGTCCACCAGCGCAGAGAAGTATGGTTTGCGACCGCCTCAGGTGGTTCGAGTGGGATCAAGAAGAACCGCTTATGTAAACGTTGTGGACAACTGTAGATCAATGAACCGACTGCCGTACCACTTTATCGAGTTTCTGCTGGCTGAACTATCTACTAAAGGATCGGTGGATGGAAGGAATCAACTGATCATCTGAGGCCGGCTTCGTCAGAACCATATCGAGACCATACTGTGCAGCTACATCAAGGAATACGTCAAGTGCCTTGCGTGCCGATCCGCCGAAACGCGTATGGAGAAAGATGAGTCTACTCGTTTCTCACTTTTGGTTTGCCGCAAATGTGGCTCTCGTAGTTCTGTTGCTAAAATAACACACGGCTATCAGGCAAGATGTTAGACTTTTATTGTGAACAATAACCGTACGGCAAGGTTTTCCAGTTATCAATAATTCGACGTTTGTCATACGTCATCTTGTACTTTTTGCACAAGTCTATTTCAACCAACGAAACCTTGCGGTTGATACGTTTGATTAAATGTAGATACTGAACATTAACAACTTCGTCGGTACCCAACATATTCAACATATTCTCGAAATTAAGAACCTCTTGGGTGTTTCCGTTTATGGTGAATCCCTTGACCTTGACAACAGTCTGCAAGTCATTCGTTTGATATGCACACGACTTTGGTCGTCCAAAGTTTAACTTCTGTCAGATGAATTAAAACATTGATTCACAAAGGAAATATACCTAAAGACATAAATTCCCGAATAAAAATACCGGGTTTCAGTTCGTCAGTCAGCTCGCCCAGAAAGTTCCCGGTGGATGGCCCCATTTCGCCGTTGCGCTGAACAAAGATGATTGAGTCCGCGTCGAAGAACAAAAAGTCACGCTGCACTTGCTCCATGTACCCATACACATGTAGCCGCGCCCAACAAGTTGTAAACCTAAAAAACCTTCGTCAGAAAAGAACATCTGAAAGTTCTACTATTGCACCTACGCTGCTATTACAACGCTGGTGTGCGGATTTGGATCGGCGAACCCTTCTTCTTTCCGGTAAGTCACCTGAATGACGTCATCGTTCATTAGATCGAAGGATGAAACATGGTGCTTGCCGCACAGCAGCATATCGTAGAACTCTCCCGGAGAAGTAACATGCTTTGTGGTAGGCTAGTTGTCCGGCATGCCGAGTCGCCCCCAGAAACTGTTTAAGCATAGTTTAGCCAATGCCTGAAGGCCCGGGTTCTCCGTCATTTTACTGGGATCCAGGGCTATCCCCTCTTTGGCCTTGTAAGTTTCAAGAAGCTCCGCCTTTTCATCCTCGGTAGTGATTCCAACTGGCCAACCACTTGCTTTGGTTTTAATTTTGAGAAAAGTGTTGACATACTGCCAGAAGAAACGATCCGCATAGTCAAGAAAGTCCCTGACCTCGATGAGCCGTACCACGGTATAACCACGGTCAAGGGCGGCAACGATTTCAGGAGAACACCGAGTTCCCACAAGAGTTCGCTCTGGTCCTGTGTGTTGGCAACGCCCCTTCTGTTGCGCCTCCACGCAAGTTCGGCAAAGTGGGAAAGTCAGCTTACCGTTGCTTCGGTAGGGCAGTACCGGCAGGTACAAGTCCGTAGGCGGAAGCATTTCAAAAAGAATAACCTCAAAGTACTGCCTGGCGTCCTTGAAATATTTCGTAACAATTGTGGGATGGCCGACAGGATACCGTTTTGTCTTGTTGACCAAAGGGTACTCGCTACATACGTCGTAGTACCTGATCTCTTCCCCGAGACCTACGGCGTAGTGAAGACGGGTGGCGTTAGTGCGGCCGCCGTTCAATGCGTCACGGATGTTGATGGGTTCATGCACAACGATCCCTTGCACAAAGGCCCGAAAGTCAGCATCCACCTTGCAGCGCCCGTCGTACTCATGTTCCCAGATGAGCTCTACCCGATGACCTCGAGCCTTAATGAATTCTTCACGGTGCAGCGTTTCAGCGTGAATGTCGCGCAGGAAAAGTTTGCGGTAAGGATAAAGGGTTTCTGGATTAGTGTATTTCGGGCAACCGTGAAACCTAAGAACGGATAAGGGTCACGTACCTTCCACAAGTAAGTGACAAGAGTAAACTTACCAACAGCCGTAAAACTCGTAAACCGTTCGACTGCGACGACAGAACCCACCCACAAAGTACGGTCCAATCTTGTGCACGTTTCCGTCGGGTTATCGGTACTGGATGTCACTGTTCGGTGTCTCGATGGCGACTCGTTGCAGCCATTTCAGAGCCTTGGCGGACTGGGGTCGTTTGGGTTGTAGCCCGAACGAGGAATAAGCGCCAAGCGGTTTAGCAGAAGGAACTTCGTACGCCAAAAGAGGTTACAGAGGCCAGCAATGGTAGTGGCCGAGACGAAAGGGCACATGCCGCCATTGATGTCCATGAACATTGACCGGAACTGTGGCGGCACTTCTGAAGTACCATGATGTCCATACTGCAGTAAGCGACAATCTCTTTGCGGAATTCTAACTGGTTCCCCTTGGCAGTTTTCTCAGCCGCAAACCAGGACTCAAACGCGGGCTTGTCTTTGTCCAAAAGGGCGTCAAATCCGTACTCACTAAGGGCGGGGAATTCAGTCGTGAGGTTCCAGTTCTCTGGCCGGTTGAAGCGGTGTGGGAAGGTACCCTTGCTGATCCCGTGGAGTCCAAAGGTTTCCGTACATTTGCCCAGGCTTTGAAGGTTGTAGTTCAGACTATCGTGGAAGTGGATTTGCAGGTCTTCGACGTCCAGAGACATGATTTTGCCCCCATTCGTCACCGTTCGGGGATTAATGCCATTGCTCAGCAGCCACTTAAAAATGAAGTACCCGTCAAATCGCTGTACAGAAAGCAAGAGGTCGCTTTGGCGCAACGGTCACTAATGTCGGTAACGATACCCGTAAACTGTGCGCAATGACGTAGAATCTTTATGCTTTGCCTGACAGATGAACTGGCACAGAGAGTCCGCGATATCCGCACCGTAGGGCTCGTGGTTCTCTGGAAAACGATATTCTTCACCGCTGTCATATCTGGTAACCAGCACCAACTTGCGGATTCCAATCAGGATCATCTGCCGGTGGGTCTACATTCACGGGACCTTCATACACCCAATCATCCAAGCCGGACACATAAGCCGTGGCTTCTAGCATCTCGGGATCAAACTCATAGTCAGCCATGGTATAGGAAAAAGAAATCCAACGCAAAAAGCAAAAAAACTGAAACGAAGGCTATCCTCAGATGAGAGAACAGCTTGTCCAACGAATGATGGGCAAATGTGTTTTTTCCAGAACACAGTCGATTAAAATGAACAGGATTGCTCGGAGAACAACAGCTTTTTCTAAGGGGCGTCGTAAACTGTGTTCCAGGCAAGCTCATTGGATAAAACACGCAAGATGTGGGCGGAGCATAGAAGAAAACTTTTCAACTACATACGTGAGTAGTAGTCACGTCTGTATATCCCTAACTCAATCATGTTTGGACATGTTTTCCCGATGACCGCATCCGGCCGCCGGCAAATCATGTTCAAACATGAATTTCCAGCTGACGTCATAATGTTCGATACGGCAGAAAGAAATGGGAATGGAATTATTTTGTTTGGCTTAACAGCGCTCCAATTCACAAGACACAAAACGATAAGACAATGAGGACAACACTGGTAGCTCTAATGCTGCGCATCGAAAAAAACCACACAGAAACAATGCAACACTTTCACTTTCACTTCAAGTCTTCACGCAACGGTCCTTTGGAAAATATCTCATCCACCCAGCTTTTTGCCCAGGATTACGCATTTCTCGCAGCTTACCAGTAAGTGGCAGTTTATATATAATAATTTCTGTAATTATTTATAGATTAACAGAAAGTATAGAAATTGCTGTAAATTAACAGTATTTAAAGATTTATAATTACAAAATATTTGTTACATAACATTGTTTTGGAATGGCTGGTATTAACTTGCTAATTCTTGCAGGAAATCAATCGCGGACCGCACCTCCAACTGACAACAAACCGACTCAACAATGCCGGTAAGCAGTTGTATCTTAAGTATCAGCTGAATAATAGTCGAGAAAAAAATTTCGTTATTTGGTTAATAAATAATTTAGTCAATCGGGAAATCTGTATTTTAATGCAACAAAATATCAAGCTTAAAACTCCAACGCTGCGTATCGCTTGTATAATATTAAATATGTTATTATATTATGACGGAATAATACATTGTCGCAAGTGCAACCGCCCTATCTAAGTACGCTAGTTATGACAAACGTAACGTCAGAAAATGTAAAAATGTTTTTGCTTAATAATAAGAAAAACAGTTTCACATAAATCGTTAGAATATTCAAATTTAGCTACAATTCATTGAATATTTTTTATTCAACATTAGCTGCATTATTAAACGAAAGGGATTGAATTAAAATTTAGTAATTCATTTATTATTGTTTCTGAATTAATAAAGCATTACGAATCAAGCGCTACATGCTACACATCCGGTCATTAGAATTGCAATACCGCCATGCACGCCGCCATTCAACATTCGCACTCCATCATTTCCGTGACAGAAAGCGATACGCAGTTATGTTTCGATCGGGATCTTCCGTGGTATTTGAACATTAATTAAATTAAATATATTAATACTCCGTATTATTTAATTACTTATTAAATAAGTTAAAATTACTCCTCTGCGCACTTTAAATGGTTACCTAATGAAAATAAATGTGTACTTCAATATATTGCTGAATTAATTGTTGAAATAATAATACTGAAGTCCACAGCATTATTTAATTATTTATCAAATAATCAAAAATAAACAACATAATATTATACTCTATTATTATTAAATTATTTATTAAGTAGAAGAAAGTTTACGCTTCAGTGTTATTTAATTGTTTAATTTGCTGAAAATTTTGGCGAAAACGCAGTGGAAACAATAATTAAAAATGTGAAATACCAATTGCATGAGTAATAAATTTCATGACTACAGCAACGAAAACGCCGCTTAATGTAGCAGGAAAGCAGCGCACGTATAGTCAAGCATTTCTTGGTCAAATCGATACTAACTTTTATGGAATGTATGTCGAGGCAAAAGCTTGTGCTTGATCTGAATCACATCCACTGTGCCGCGTGTAATCACGCACCGTGATGCGGAAATTATGGGAATTTTCTGCAAACGATATTGAGTAACATTTTAATCGAGATCAAGACAGAACCATAAAGAAATCACTATGCACTTTAAATATTATTTTTTTCCGTATATGGTACGAGTTTACGATAGTTGAGAACAGCCAGATTAGCTGATTTGTGTTATGTCAAAATTCCATTTACACTCAACGGTAAATACATTTATTTGCAGTTTATTTACTTAACATTTATTAAAACTATGCATTAAACAGAGAAATTGTCTGTTACAGTAGATCTTCACTGTCAGAAATTAGAATATGTAGTAGCACAGGCACTCAGCAGAACTCAAGAAGCCAGCTCCTGCGCGTAGTGCCCATAACAAATTAAAAAGTGAAGCAAAAGTGATCCATCAATAGTTTCACCAAAAAGCAACGAAATGCGATCTTACCTTGTCTGGATGGATTTTAATGGAGAGTGCGTCATTCACGGAAAGCACTTTGAATAAAAAAACGGCAGTCCATTAACGCCTAACTGCAGCCTGAGCGCGTCACCGATTAAATAATCATTCGTTTGTAAATAATCCGCTAACAAATGACCCAGGTTGTTGGGTAATAAAACGTAGCAAGGTCCCTTCGGATTTGTAAGCACCCACACCTGCAACAAAACAATAAAAATAAGAAATTTGTTTCTGTTATGGTAACACAGAGAATTTATTCAGAGCACTTTCCATACCGTGAATAATATCACAAATAAATAAATACAATAAAATACATTAAAAAGCAGAAATTCAAAGAAAACGATAAGCAGCAAAGAAAATATTCAAATAATTGAACAACGGTTTAGTGAACAGTAAAAGTTTAAATCGAAGGAAAATTACCTCTGCATAAGGTTTTGAGTTGTCGATCCTCTCGTCAGCGGCGCCAGCATCTGCCAGCTGCGCGACAACACTGTATCTTCCAATTTTCACCCACTCATACTGCTGCCCAGCGCAGATTACCCGAAGAGCTATAAATCAAGCGGAAAATATCAGATCGTGTCAGGGAAAGTTAAACCACAAAAGTGAAGTCTTCCGGTGTATTCTTTTTAAAATTACAAGCCATAAAATTATTATTAATAATCAAATTTCACAAAATCGTAAACAAATCCAACAGAAAGATATTTCTCGCTACGTCTTGTCAAACGTACCCTGCGGAAGCTTATCAGTCAGACAGGCATTTGCCCCCCAAACTGAAGAGATTCAGAATGGGATCAGACGTGGAGGCTGTCGCAGGACTTTCGTATGCGTCGCGTTCCGCCACGGGTACCACGATTTCCGCATCAGCTCGTTTTTGAAGTACCGCACAATCTCCGTCAACTACACACGGGAAATTAATTACCACATGAAATTTTAATGAAATTCAAGAACTTCACGTTTTACCTTCAAGAAGCTGGCTCGGCCCATCAAATAAGCATGCTGTTCGATCTTTCCGTTAGGGGCATTTCTAGGGAGTCCGATGAACATGGGATGGTCTCCATTCCATCACAGTAGTCCTCTACGAACTTATCATACCGTTTCTGCTCGTCAGACGAAAAAATCACCACTGTAGTCGACTGGGCTCCTTCAAGAAATCAAATGCTGTCTGTACCTGGTCCGCCGTCTGTTTCCGCTTGTAATCGTCGTTATAACTGCTTATATCACATCCGCACTGTGTAACAAGACCCAATGAATAAAATATGAGTGGAATAGTACTGGCAAAACACATTAATATGAAATTAGAAAGCCTAGAATGTGGTTTCGTTAGACAAATGATAAAAAATGAAATATATATACGTAAACGAGTGCTGTGATTGGCTGTGCATGGTTTGACGGGAAAAATAAATATTTTATACGTACATCCTGCGGGGGAACCCGCCCAAAGTGTCTATTTTATGGAGTCGCCATGTAATCTCTGTCGCCATGTCTGCCACCCATTCCGGCAGTCCGGAAATCAAAAAACTAAAAATTATTTTTATTCAAGTCGCTCGTGGGCGGTTGCACTGGCAACACGATATATATTATTTTAAGCAGTACAAGCGCTGTAGAACACTGAAAATTATTAATGTACGAATAATGTTCATTATTTGTGCAGTACCCACGGGCGGTAGCGGATAGGTTACACTGTAATTTATTCAATTAGTCATTCTCTATGTTTTATTACTTACTTAATGCACTGTTTGTGTTTTTTTTGTTTTCAGAAGAAATTCATTGTCAATGACTCCGATGACTCGGATGCTTCCGGTTGGGACCCCACGGACCTG
>JAQGAU010004316.1:0-11798 GCA_034698045.1 Paramacrobiotus richtersi | reverse complement strand
TTCAGTTTGGCCCAGGGGATCCCGGAGGTGGATATGCCCATTCGGCTGATGACAACGACACACACGGTGACAAAGTCACCGCTGATGGTCGTCCAGTTGGAGGGTACGGGGTCGGTTAAGGGACCGAGGAGGTCTGTGGAGGGTCTGGGAAGGTGGGCGTCGGATTGGTAGGATATAGGTACTGGCGCATCACCGGTGGCTGAGGGATCGGCCGGAAGGTAGGACAAAACGCCACTGTACGTCCGCAAATCTAAAATGCACAGTATCGGGGTGTAACAACTGTGATCACTAACATAACCACACAGCACAACTGGAACCACGGGAAATGCTGGAAGTGGATTAGGAAATTACAATATCATCTGAATAGGAAACTGACATTTTGAACAAAACCTTTTCCCCATTAAGCAGAAACAAAGTAAAATTTTTATCATTTTCACCGCATTAAAGCCATGATATCTGTACATACATATATTATCATGACATCATCACGAAGTTACAGAAATAGACTAATAAGGAATATTAATAGGTATGGTTTTGAAGGACACCGCTTACATTGCGAGTAACACAATCCACTTAAAATTAAAACACCTCTATCAAATAGGCACGTACCTGTGACCCGCTGCACCGCCTGGACGGTAAATCGAGTTTCGCCCAAATTGCGATACTTTTCCGACTCTATGTCGATGTCAGCAATAAGGCCCCAGCAAACGGAAAGGAATCCGTAGCGGTTATCCGAAGGCGTCTCCAAATAAACCATATCTAGCGGAATGGGGACACTTTTCGCCAATAAAAGTGCGGAGTGTTTAACAAATTCCGTTTTATATGGCTCACTGTAAAAAAGACTTTTATGCATCTACGTTCGTTTCTGAGAGCATTATCGGTTAACTGCGCTATCTGAGGAAAACTGTAGAAACATCCTAGCAAACTTCCTTAGTTCACTTCGAACACAGCCGAAGGCTGTCTAAGCTACTAACAAAACCTAAACTTTTGCTATGCGAGCGTTTGAAACGGTCAGTCGACATACCCAGAAGCTGCGTGTATACTGGCTGCTAGAGCATTTCCCGAGCCCCCTGGAATGTGGCCAATGGGAATCCGAATGGCTTCCGCCCAATCCGATCGCGACATTAAGCCATTCAGAGCCTCATGTACCAAACCTAACAAGATCAACACGCGACATTGTTAGCACAACAAAGCTAATAAACATGAAAGTTATCATCTGCGAGATTAAAAGACCTTCACAATTCTTTCATAATATGCAACCACGTTTACGAGCACCAAAAAATGTTAAGTAATTATAATGGCATAAGCATATAAGCATGCGGCAGAAAAATCAAATTAGAACAACGCAAAAAGCTTTCTATTATGATTATCCAAAGTCAAAAAGCACATTACTGAACAGCTACCACGCTTACGAACCGTAGTTTCTAGAAAGCAGTATCGACTGAAATATTTATTTACCACGTTACTACGACTAAACTATACGAATAAATATTATGCGCAAACCATTTGTGTTTCTGGCCGTAATAAACACATCGATAAGCCAAAGAAAAACACAGACCAGTCTGTCTCCCAGAAAAATGGCTTTACTAGCTGGTAAGATGAAACGGCGAAAATCGAACCGGTCCCGCCGTAAAAATTACCGACAACAAACACATGCAACGTGCATTCGATTTCGGAATTGTCGAACAACAAAGAAATTTTTGTGGAAAAACATTCTGTACTTACCATCACCGGAGACAGCGACGAGCGCTGAGTACTTATTCAAATCCAGTTTCTGCATAATCTCCGTAACATGGCCCGCTCGTTCTAGAAGAACAATCGTCCAATTTTATTTCTAGATAAAGGCTAGAAGTACAACAAGGTCATGCTCACCACTCACGATCACCTGAAAAGGAATGGCCGCTTCGGAAAAGATGGGTACAACACGTTCGCGGAAGAGTTTCTCGGCTTTCCCTGGTCCACCGGCTGGATTGATAACCACGAGCCATATTCCAGAATAAGGATCTTTTAAACCAGACACTGCAAACCATATATAAGGTATCAGCAAATTCAACCCAAAAGATATCCGCAAATTATTTCTCTTCCACGTAACAAGCTCCCAACGTAATGAACGGGAGTATTCGCAGAAAACACAAACAACTGTAGTAAACTATCTGCAAAAACTAAAGAATTATGGAAAGTTTAAAACCACGTTACTCTTGTTCGCGGTTTTCCGTACTGTATTTTTTCCATCTTTTACATAGTCAGGAATGTAGGTGTCGCATGAATCGTGTAAGAAAACCGAAAGAAATGATAAAAGAAATTATAGTTGTTTCAAGTAATACGGACTTCGTAATCTAAATGCAAATAACATCATGAATTAATATACCACAGCAAACTTTTGTCTAAACCATTTCTCGTCCTTAACCAGTAAATAGTTATTTAGCAAAGAAATCAGAAGAAAAAACTCAGATTTAGAATTTAACTACCACAAGTCACAAAAGCTACAATAGTCAATAAGAAAACCACCAAACTTAAAAAAACCACCAAACAAAGTGAATTCAGTGAGATAACGTGAATGAGAAAACTGGATTTAACAATGACGAAGATACACGCTCCTATTCCTAAAATTTCCAGAACATAATCTTCACAATTACAGAGGTTTTGAATTAAATGGAACCACCTACGGTCCTACTGAATCCAGAATGCAAGATCTCACCTGGCGTACGCATCAACCTGTACATCGTACTCCGCCACTTCTCCGCCACCTGCAGATTATCATCGAACACGGTCGAGTTCCCCACGACAAACACCACCACTTCCCGCTTCCTGAGGGGATCAACAGCTCCCGTGAGAATCGTACGTCCACGTTTGTAGACAAACACGGAGAGATACGCATTGGTATCGTCCTGGGTTTTCCCTCTCATACAGTGCACTCCGACCACATCGTCTAGAAGGATTTCTTTCCATTTCGTACCGCTGTTCAAATTGGAATACTTTAGGCAGGAGTCAGTCAGAAAAACGTCGTATAACTTGGTTGAATCAAACAGAGCGAACTGCCCAGCTAAAATCGCTGACATAGTCTGCTCGGACATTTTTGCGAGTTCGCAGCGGTCTCCATGGAGTGCGTGATGGGTAGAAATCGCTGTCGCTTATCAGTCTTATTATAATTATGCAGCACAATGCAATCGAGAAAAACTACACAATAGAAATTATCGTTAAAAAGGTGCAACGATCATAAGTGATAAGTCATAACATTAATGATAAATCTGTTTAGAAGCAAGTTAACTTAGTACTGACGCGCACCCACGTGCACACTCTATCGTAGCACGCAACTTGTAGAGAGAACAGGCTGAACAGCTGACTACCGGAAGTGTGCTGTACTTGTACCGAGCGGGATGGCAATATAATAATAATAATGCAACGAACAGTATTATTAACTCACAAAATGTGCATTTGGTTACGAAATTGAGCAACAGTAATGTTAAAAACTGCGAGACGTTTACAAACTTCGTTTATTTTACTCCGTGGTATTACTTCACAAACATGCCACGACTGATTGTGAGAAAATTTCGACAAAGAGAGTACTTAAAGAACCAGTACAAAATATACAAGACAATACAAATACCGCCGAAGCATATTCCAAAAATAACCTTTACAATAGTGTCACGCCGAAGCCGTGCAACAAACTGCGTCAACAGAAAAGAACATCAAGTGAAATACTGCCAGTCGGTCCCTGATAACGCAAATCCACCGTATCCGCAACCACACTATCGCGAATCCACCTACAACAAAAAGGACAACACAGTGAGACTTCGGAAAACTAAGATACGGTTATGTCCTGTTAACGGGTTTGTCTGGGAACGAGTAAATACAAATACAAACGTGGCTATGAAATTTCAAAGACTGATACGAATAAAATAATTGAGCAAGAATGTAGTATTTGTAATAAAAGGATGTTCGTCAAGTAATAGTTCAGACTCGCATTTAGGAAAGAAAACAAATCTGCTTAAGTTAACTGGTTGCCTTCGTTTGCCGTCGCATTGCAAACAGACGATAAACCGTTTCGAATCAATTTCTCAGGATCTCAGGGGAAATTACAGTATCTTGGTACTACTTGTTAATGCGTCAGGTAGCACACAGTCTGAACAAAAAAATTGTGCAAACCAACTTGAACGAAAACACTGCATAAATCTGCGTATCCTGTCATAAAAGGAAAAGTTTCAGGGATTCACTTTCTAGGAAACTAACCATTTGAGGAAACCCTCTCATGCACCTTCTCCGAATTTCATCCAGCTTTTTCCAGCACTTTGACACTGAGATGTTCAGCCGATTGGCTCAAATCCGCCATTTTCCCACTTTTCGTATCCAGTTCCACAATATGTTTGTTGACCAAATCCAGTAACGACAAGAAACTCCGCCCAACTTCGCCAGTGGACCGTTTATGCCCCACAAGATCGGATACCGACGCTCGCTGTCCATTCTTTTGATATTCCTTCACAATCTCTTGTCCCATATTTTCCAAATTAAAGGTGGCCGTAGCTGGCTCGTGTCCCTCAAGGAATTCCTCTAGACGAACTTCCCATCCGTTAAAGTCCAAAAATTCACACTGTTCCGCGATGGAGGAATCGTTCAGTGCGGTGGCGTCAAGGTTGTCCAAGAACTGGGTGGTGTGGTGGTTGTGTTTCATCTGGGTGAAATTCAGCCTGTTGAAAACATCACCTTTTGACGCACCCGGGAGAAGACGCAGGTCATCGATATTGAATTCCGTCTCGTTCAGGCAAGGTTCGGTGGTGTCGACATAGTCGGCAACTTCGTCCACCTAGAAGCCAAAACTGAATGGTATAGGCGCTTGTCACCGTAATACAGAAAAAAGCAGTAATTTTCCGCATAAACTTCCAATCAGTCTGCTAAAAACTCAAAACATACGATACCATTACAACTGCTAATTTGAAATTTTTCTCCGATGTTTTTCGGAAACCGTTCGAAGCTGAACACTGAACAGTACAAGCCTGTCATTCAGTATTTAAATCCGCTTAAAATATTTCAGAAATCAGGAATGTAAAAGCCGCTTCTACGTTGGAAACGGCAAAACAACAACACAAAATTCAACGAATTTAGCCAAAACATATTAACAAAAGGTCAAAAGTTGTCAGTTTTTAGAAAAAATACACAAGTGGAACCCTTAAATCTGTTCGCCGCGGACTGTTTTTAATCCGGGACAGCCTTGTAAAAACAAGCCGCACGGCTAAGTTTAAGTTTACGGCCGTGGAAATTACAATAATATTACGAAAACGAATAGTCGGTTTGCTTACCACGTTCTTCAGATGACTTCGTTCGACAACCGTTTGATCATTTCCAACTCCGTCTTCCCATGCATTCTCATCCACAACTTCCCCTTCACTTTCCTCGTCCAGAGCCGCAGGTGTCACACTTTCAAACCGTACGGTCTTCACCGCTTTTTTTCCTTTCAGTGGTTTTTTCGCTTCTTCCACAATTCGCCAGCGCTGGTTCCAACGTTCCAACACAAACTCCAGATCCACCTGTTGCTCGGGGATATTCCAGAAATGCTTGAAAAACTCAGTTTCCACTGGTCCCACTTCTAACGGTTTCGGGATGATTTTGCGTTTGTTGCGACGCTTGTATGCTGTCTCGGTATTAGAAATATCAGCTGCTACTGGGATTTGGTCTAATTTCTTGAATCCCTTAAGACTTCGGATGTTAAGGGCCGGATCAAAACGGTCGAAAGTATAAGCATCTGACTTTAACGGCTTCGTAGGTACAGTGCGAACTGGAATATCGGGTACGACAGTTTCGTTTTCGGATGGTACTTGATGGATCGGATCCGTTCCATGAATAGGGTCGCTCGTTTCCGCTTCTCCAATCAAAGTCTGTAAAGCAAACTTTACTGTATTATAACGATACGTCCAGATATTTCAGCCACTTTCAGTGTCCGTCCTATATCCATATATTTTATGTACTGTTCGAATGTAGTCCTCCATATCATCCAAAACAGCCCAGTGACCGAAAAACAGTCGAACTAGTCAATGATACATTAATGCCAGATAACAAGAAAAAGTAACACGATGTAATTTAAAAACCAAAATGACGACACGATGTAAAACAAGAGCAGTTTACGTCCAAGGATTTACTTCGAAAAACGCTATTTAAACAACAGTTCAAGCCAGAATTCCCGAAGAAAAACTGGACTCAAAAGCGAGTTTCATATGCATAGCTCCGGAATGCAAAGTACTTAAAAAAGCCCGGATGTGGACGAAACATGTACATGACGTATCTTACCCCTTCATTGTCGTCTTGGACAACGGAATAATCCAGAATTTTCGGCATAACACTAAAGGTGTATCTGCGTTTGGACAGTGGCAATTTACTCCAGCCAGGAGCGGTTTCCAGTGGATAGTAACCCTCTCGATTCAGCGGCAAAATATTGACTTTAAATTCCGCCCAGTCTCGCCCTTTGTTCCCGCGATCATCGTAATATGAGCGAATTTTTTCAGTTTCCATCAGCGGAATGGTGCATGGATCGCTAGGAGGAAGATACTTTTCCTGAGACATCTGCGGGACTTCACTGGTCAGATTACGGTGGGCAGGGATTTTCCGCTGTGGTTGACACGATATAATAGATGCCAGGGTTTCCGATTTCACATCACTCAAAGGTAAGCTAAGCGGATGTACGTTGGCTCGCTTCGGCTGTGGAACTTTGGGATCCTTCACTTCTAAAATTGACAAGAGCTTATACGTGCCGGCCCAAAGAATATAATATCGTAACCGAATGTGCGCCAACTGTGACGTTCATTTACAGAGTACTTTAGAAGTACTGCAGAAATTTTAATTAATAATACACCGCAGCGGCATTACCCCTTACAATCGCCAAACGGAAACGTTGCTTAATTTATTAATTATAACAAAAGCGCTCGATCTAAACTCTTCCGTCAACTGACTCAACTCGCAGATTTTTCTACCCATAAACTGCATAATTTTTGTTCCAAAATTTAGATTTTAGTAAACTATGTCCGTATATTCAATGTCAAATTGAGAACAGCAGTTGCTTAGAACCATTACCGAGTCCACCTAGAGCTCATCCAGGTTCAAAAACTCGAAGATGAACCAGCGCCAATAATTTGCTCAATAGATTCACGGAAACTGCCCCACAGATTTCACTCATGATTGCGGTTGTCAGATCATCTGTTTGCTACGGAATATTTCGAAGTACATGTCCGGAACAAAAATTGCAACTCAGATACCGTGCTGTAGCAGGTTTAAGCAACTGATGCGTCGAGTACAAAAGATCGCTGAAAGTTTCGGTCTGAACCAAAAGGCAAAATGACGAATCTAAATGAAAATCCGCGAAACTACACTGTTACTACAGAGTTCTCTTCGTGCGCACTGTGGCATCGCACTTTGACTTGATCGATGTTTCTAATTTTGCATACAAAATAAGTACACAATACAATCGCATTTCTGGAAAGGAAATTCTCGTCAAAACGCTCTCACAGATTATCAGCGTCTTACTTTCTTTGTGGAATTCCAAGTTATCAAGCAGCTCCATCGTCCGTTGGGCCGTTTGCGCAGTATCCTCCACTTGTCGACACCACACGTTCCCCACATTATTTAGGACATTTGCAGCATCCGTCAAGCCAATATTTAGCCCGTCCTTCTCAAAGATGGAGCTGATGGTATTGAGAGTAAGAATCCCTTCCAAAAATCCATCTAGATGATTTCCCAGAACCACAGACCAGGGTCTCCGTGTGCGTTCTACATCACCCAGTATGGTGATATCCTGGAAGACCCGATCGGAGATTGTTGTATTCATGGTAAGCTCCACAAAATTCTAGCCAGAAAAATACACAAAATTGTTAAAAAAATCCCGGAAATAAAATGCAACCGTAATTCAAAAATTGGCATGTAGATCCAGATGACTACCACTCTGCGTCAACGGCAATTGATGAGAACCCGTACGAAAACGTTTGACGTATAGTTAGGTCATGCAAACTGACAAAGGTAAGCTATTAGACGAAACAAAATAGTTTACATTACAATCCTTTCGTAAAAAAATAATTATTAACCAGAGCAAAAGATCAGTTCGCAAACTAGAGGTGAAGAACAAAAGTTACAAAAGTCAAAACACAAAATTTTCCACATGTGACATCACTGACATGTGAGTCTGCTGTCTGCATCGTTCAAAAGCCAATGCGCTCAAACATGATAACAGCTGTACTGGGCCAGCACGACTTGCGCTGTGTCACTACTGTACTGTCGGGACTCCAGAAGCCGGAAAGAAAAGTACTCAAATAGCGGAGTGTATGATAAAATAGTGGACTTTCTTGCGTTATCGAATGCAAGAGTTCGACAAACAAACCACCGGGCCTCCCAGCTCGTCTCGTCACTCCTGCACTGATAGCGAGTACTTCCTGGTGGCAGTTACGTTGCTCTAAACAGGGCGGGGTTTTGCTTTAAGCAGGCGGGGTTTAAAATGTCAGCTAATCACACGCGTACATTTATCGCGCCGATGACGTAGCGGGGCCCGGTCTCTGAATTTATCATGGCTTGGCTTTCGAATTCGATTTATAGCATAGAAAGTGCACTATTTATCATACACTCCGCAAATAGGACGGGATCATACTGCATACCTTGTGCTCGATGCGGCTTAATTTAAGCCGCTTAAATGAAGGTAGGAGCTGATAAAACGAAACTTACTTTGCATTAAAAATATATAAGTGAAAGACATATACCCCAAAATTTTATTCCATTCAGAACGAATTCGCAAGCGCACAAAAACATCAACACATTTCCAAACGTTACGTGTTAAAACATCCAATCTGATCTCGCTCATTTGCTCGCGTATTAATACTCGGCATACCGTATGTAGTTTGGAAAAGACATATACTGCGGTCTGTGGTAATCCGTTTTTTCATTCTTTAAATCCCTGCAAAGTAAGTTTTTACCAGTTCGACTCTTCCGTAACGTAAACCAAGGACAGAAATAATTCAAACTCGTAATCAAAATATATCACATGGTCGATATATTTTGAGTAGTGTAGTGTTTTCTTTCTTGTAGTGTTTTTTATAAGACTGCGAAATGCTCCAGCCATAATCTTAAAAAACATCCAATCTGATCTCGCTCATTTGCTCGCGTATTAATACTCGGCATATGTAGTTTGGAAAAGACATATACTGCGGTCTGTGGTAATCCGTTTTTTCATTCTTTAAATCCCTGCAAAGTAAGTTTTTACCAGTTCGACTCTTCCGTAACGTAAACCAAGGACAGAAATAATTCAAACTCGTAATCAAAATATATCACATGGTCGATATATTTTGAGTAGTGTAGTGTTTTCTTTCTTGTAGTGTTTTTTATAAGACTGCGAAATGCTCCAGCCATAATCTTAAGGAATGTGCCGTATACGTAGTAAGAGCGAAAGAGTTGAAGCTCTTTTAGATTTAATATTAACAAGACGCATGTATCATAAGTATTTTTATCAGTAAGGTGGACACGAACCACGCCATCGTTAATCAATGACGCTGATTATTACAAAAAACCACAAACCTGGTGTCATTTTCTCACCCAAGCGTTCATTATTGTTAGTGATCACCGAATTGTACAACTTGTAATTTATAAGCAGGACACTGACCGGTGCAACTACTCGAGCGGTGTATGTTTCCGCCGAAATAACTCATCATAAAGCTTTCACAGTGCCTTTCACACGATTTCATTCATCGAGAGAATTTCAAGGAGATTTCAACATTCTCCACATGGTATTTATACACAAAGATCTTCACTTGCGGTGATAATAAAATCAAATCTCGACAAGCTAAGGCAAACATTGGTGTCAACTGTGTCAAATAGGACGGAAACAGCATTAAACAAGCAAAGCCAAGAAAACAAATATTTCTACCCAGAAAGCATAGATCTTAGTGAGAACAATCACTTTGTACGTAACAAAAAAATATAGAAAGCAGTCTCATCGACCTCGGATCAAAAGGAAAATTACGACCGATAACGTCATTCGGTCGTCGAAAAACAGAAAAATACAGATTAACTCGCGAATAAACGTATAATCTTTGAAGATTTGTAGAATCAGATGCTACTTCAGAGATTCGTTTCCTGCAAAGCAGCACAACGAAGGTCCCGTTTATATTCTGAGAAAAAAAAGTGGCCAGCACGGTTCCAGTCCATTAACAGCTAACGATGCTGAAAATCTTGATTCAGTTTTCTTTTCCGTGGGAAACGAAAATCAGCACCGGGGTTAACATGGACCATCAATCATTCACGTTACGAATGGCTTCCCTCACATTACACAACAAAATGCCACACAGAATACAAAACCCAGCAACATAAAACCGGCAATGCCACCTGCAAAAGAAATCAAATTATTATCACCTTTTCAAAGTTACAGCAAGCACACGTTTTTCTTCTATCAGTTATAATACAGTCACAATGGAAGCCTGCAAACTGATACGAAAAATACAGTAATAATTGAATTGTTTGGCTTATGTTCCGTATTTTCGAAGCACTTTCACTCTTAGGATCGATAAATGCATTTGTGATTTTATCTCGCGCAGATGACGATTTGAGGGAATTGAAGATGGTTTAAATTCATTTCCAGGAAGCCCGTTAAGCTTTATTTGTTCACATGAACCATGGTTTACGTTAAAAATCGTGACCTTACTGCATACCTGTACAAAAACGATACTAAAAAAATTCTAGATTTTTCGTCTGAATTAGGAAACAGCTAAAAGTTTCATATATTTGGCTTCCAAATTTCTTTATGCTGGAAGTTTACTATCACGTTCAACAATAAAAAAATTCCAATTTTGGCGATTAGAGAGACTGACAATTAAACAGCTGTCCATTTCAAGCGCACTTGTCCGTCCAGTCATCATTACCGCTCCCACTGCACCGTACATATGATATATTAACGGTGATTACGTCTACCCCTAGCCGTTAGAATTATCATTAATTGTCATAATAGCATTTTTTACTGCCAATCGCTCGAGCGCATCTGTCAAAGGAAGAAGACGAGCAACAACAGCGCGGATGCGTAGTTGAGCGGTCAATCACTGACCTGAAAGACCCACGATAACCTTCATGGCTTCCGAGTAGCCACTCCGTATTTTGTCGGCACACCCTTGTGGAAATATCTGGGCCAGGTACAACCGTGGATCGCCTTGCTACAAATGACGCAAAAAAAATGGTCAGCATACCACTCTCACAAGGGCTGGATTAAGCCAGCACACACAGAGGTCGTGCAGGATTAGCGACGGAGGTCAAGCTATATGACACGCATGGATAAGCAAACACTGTCAAAATATAACATGGACTACTAATCTTTCTACGCTGTTTAATTTCCAATGCAAGTACATACTGTGAGTAGTTCAATGCGGAAAGCGCTGATTGTAGCAAAATGTAAAATGTTTCACATAGTCCAGACTCAGACAAAACATCACTAACAGTTTCAACCTACTTCGGTTACGTATTAAAATAAATGCAATGACATTTTCGATATACATGTTACATTGGGTATTTAGCCATCGAATACAACGCGAAATTTATATACACTAAGACTTATGATCATAAATGTGATATCCAACAAACTTCTGGTTACTGTATAAAAACTGAAAAAGTAAATTAGGACCAATAGAAATATACTATAACTGGTACGAGTTACTAAGAACAAAATTTTATCACAAACGAAAACATCACATTTGTCCTACGCAAATGCGTACTGCTTAATCAGCTTACTATGTAGTTATTCTGGCTCATCCCGCCAAAGTTCGTGCCCGTCGGCACGAAAACATTGTTAT
>JAQGAU010004315.1:0-11799 GCA_034698045.1 Paramacrobiotus richtersi | reverse complement strand
CGCTATACAGTACCCATTGGGGGATTATAAACGGTAGGGCCGTAAAGTGGCTCATTTGCGCGGGCGCGTACAGTAATCAATTCGTAAAAAACCCTTTCATTATCATGTGGATCAGTACATAATCACAAATCAAAATGACGAAAGAAATTCCGTTAGGCAGACAAAAAGTTCTTCGACACCCGTCAACGATATGTTTGAGCCGCTGTATCAAACCCTACATGCGAACCTAGTAATAATAGGCTGGTTTGGGCTGGGGAGCTTGTTCCTTGTTGCCTGCAGTGTAGGCATCCAGGCAGGGAGTGGATCCCTTGAACTGACATTCGGGCTTGTCCTTGGGCTGCAGGAACAGTTGCATGTCACTGGACGAGCATCCAAACTCTTTAAACAGCGGATTGATGATCTCGCTGTCGACACGGTCCTTTTCGCTTTGAGGCAGGTCAACCGGGTTGGTACGAGAGCCGAAAATTGCGAATGCCGCATCGCACAGTCCCGTCGCCAGGTTTGGGAGGTAGCAGCCGTAGAGGAACTGGTACTTGTCGTCTTGGTAGATGGTCATCGGGCTGAGGGGCACTGCAAGTTGTACTTAGTTAACTGTGCATTTAAGTTCACCAGCGAGCAAAAAGGTCGTCTGACGTATGTATGCAGAGAGCGTCTACTTGTCGGTTGTTTTCGAAATATTTATATGATGCAGTGGGTCGCCGAATCGACTATCGCTGATACCTTGCCCGTCCGCCGTGCCATTGGTGATGAAGAGCACCCCCATGCCCGCGCACGCCGTTCCAGCCAGGAGACCAGTCCAGTACAAATGCCGACAGTCGGTGCCATTGGGAGTATATTCGGCATATTCAATCCATGCAACGGATCCGGTGAGATTCGATGATGGTATCATGCCATCGTTGACTATGGTCCAAAAGTAGCGCATTCCAGTGTTAGCTGACGTAGGGTTTCCTTCGAACCTTGTTCGGTAGACGTACCACAATCCCGCCACCTAAAGGCCGCGCTTGTCCTTAACACTTCCACGTGCATAACGTATGTACTGCAGGATCATTTCGAAATCAGATCTACGTATCACTTAATTACCAGGTATAATTGTTCTGATTTTAGAATAAATTGTAAATTCGAATATCTTTTTTT
Source organism: Paramacrobiotus richtersi (assembly GCA_034698045.1). NCBI lineage: Eukaryota > Metazoa > Tardigrada > Eutardigrada > Parachela > Macrobiotidae > Paramacrobiotus > Paramacrobiotus richtersi. The sequence continues at coordinate 10,665 of JAQGAU010004315.1, read as the reverse complement.
AGACTGTCATTTTAGTGCTGTACTAACATTAGATACTCACTGTTGAAGGATCGCGTTTGACGTTCTGGCTTGCGTTGATATTGAGCGGCCATTTACACGTGGAAGTTGGAGGTGTCGACGTACCATATGTTCCTGCTGACGTCGACGTATTTCCCAGTTGGAGCTGCTGAACAACAGCTGGCGCCTGACCTGAAGTCATCACCCAAGACAAATAGGTTTGTTAGTTCGCCGCAGTTCGCTGTTAGTAAACAATAATGCATGCGCAAAACAAGAAATATTACTGGTCAACGATCGACGGTTTTGTCAGTCTATCAATCATTACATACTTCTCCGAAGTTCCGAATTATTGTTAGTTCGTTTCAATCTTCAAAGTTTAAGTGTTTTATTTTTCTCTGATGAGACCTGGTTCAAGTCTCTAATAACTTAAACTTTTTTCACATTATTAAATTTTATGAAAAAATATTCGACTATTCGACGTAAAATATTCAAATATTCGTCTGGTTTGCGGTTCATTTGATGTGGGGGACATAAGCTGTGTTCCTTGGATTAAACTACCAATGCAAGTCGGTGGCTGGTCCATCAGCGGGCAGTTCTGCTGCTTATCATCGTAAACTTGCTTGGGCATATCTTGTACACTGAGGCAGTAGTTTTTCAACGCGTTATTGATAATCCCGTCAAAACTGGCCATATCGCTAGCCGACAGCTGGTCCGCCGGGTTCTTGTCTGGGTCCAGATGAGCGGATCAGCACATGTCCCGTCCTTATTAGGCTTGGCGCAACCGTAACCCAGCATGAGTTTCTGATTATCGTGATACAAAACCGAATAATCACGGAATCCTGCAAAATGTTTCTGTTGTAGCAGATGTTAAAGTTCGGAAAGGAGTCGGAAAACATTACTTATAACGGAGTAGTTGTCAGTTGATGCGGCGTCGTGTCCACTTTGTGTACCATCAATGTGATACAGGCCGATCCAGAACTCATGTTGACAGGCACCATTCGCTAACCAGACCAGCTGGACGTATTCGTTGACGGCGTTAGCTGTTGTTGTGTTCGTATTCGGCTCGACGGTTGGGCCAAAACTCTTGATCTGAATGCGTTGGTTAGTGGTAACGCCGCCGTTTTGCCGGTACGAGAACCAGTCACCCAAGCTCTGAAAAGTAAAGTGACGAAGGCACGAAACACACGAAACGTGAGCACAATCTTATTTTTACAATTTTACACACGTGGGCCGCACAAATACTGACACTGTACGCGTATGCAGTATACTGAACTTCAAAAACGATATTTTGAAATTAAATATTTCAAAACATTTTGAAATGAAATGAAAGAAATTTGGAAAATATCTAAATTGTACCAAAACCTGAGATAAAAAAGTGCAAAGACTATAATTAACGAGTTAATGAAATAATGAATAAGAGTTTTTTAATGTAAATAAATTAAATTAATTAAAAAATCTTATCAGTTTTTTTAGAATAAAAAAATTAAATTAATTAAATTTTTAATACTTTTATGTATTGAAATGTTTATCGATAAGCTTACCCAAGTCGTACGTTGCAGTCAGCGTATTTTTGGTTACCGCAAAAAGCATAATCACCAAACTGATGATGTGATCTACGATGCATTGAAAGTATTCCAAAAAAATTAACGGCCATTCTAGTGCATACTAGTACCTGTGATGGCGCATCGCCGCCGAGAGGAGGTATTCCAGTGGGCGAACATACTTGCCCCGATGACAGGAAAATTTCTGCTAAAATAAGTGCGAAGCGTTAACTATTCGAAAGCATATTCGGCGTTGCTCGTCAAATACTTACCTAGAATGATTATAACAAACACCGCAATACAGTTGACAAACATGGTACTAGAACGAACAAGTGTCGGGAAAAAAAATTGAAAACCAGTTTTCCAGCACTACTGTTAGTACTGTAACAGCCAATGTGCAGCAGATGCAAGCGGCAATACGAAAAAGGAACGACTTCGGCGGCCTAACGTAATGAGCATTATATACAACTTGTATAATACAAGAACTTGGTCTCGATTTCCGCAATTTACTGTGTTATTTTGCATTCTAAAAAGTATCTACCTGCTGGCATTGCAATTAAGTCGACCATGGAGCAAAAACCGTTGTCTGCCACGGCAGCAGTGTTGTCTGGCCGATAGAGACATCGTGTTCGTAAATCACCATGTTTGTCGTTTGACCGTTGTATTAACGCTGCCACGACGGAGTTTTCATCCAGTAAGTGCGCTACATGTACAAGTTGCTCTATGATATGCGCTCTTCCATAAGCCCGGCAGGCCTTCGTTGCGGACTGCGAGCTCGTGAAATCTTTTTGTATGATGCCGTCTGTGAACTCATAAAGATGGACGTTGTTGTTGTGCATGCGGCAAACAACGAAGTCATTCAACTGATTAATGTTGTGCTAGCATGACAGCAACCGTATCTTTCAGAATAGAACAAATTATTACTCTGTCTCGCTTTTAATAGCCACGAAAGCTAAGGAGATGGAATTATGCGTCGATGTGTGTGTTGGGCATAATACGTCTGTCAAACGCCTGATCCTAGACAAGCCTGGCACACTGTGCATAAGGAGCTTTCCGGCAAATAAAGTCAGATGCATAATCGCTCTATGTTGGTGCTAGCGACGTAGAACGGAGTAGGGAATAAAAAATGTCTATCAGGTGTCCCCACATGTACCATTGTACCTCAGGGAGCCAGTTTTGCAGTACTTTATTTCGGTTGCACATCGTCAGTTTTTCCAAAAGCGCCTGTCAGGCTCGGCATACCGCAATGATTGCATTCGGTCCCGGAACGAGCTGACCGATCGCAACCGCAAAGCTAACCGACCGTTTTCAACGGCCGCTCGCTGTTTGTACGGTACAACTGACGGGTCGAACCGAGTAAGAGACTTTAATTACCAAGCTAGTGAGTCATAACAGGAGTGAACATGATATTACAATACTAGTCATTATTACTAGATTAAAGGATTTATGCTATAGTCTATACTACAATAAAATAAAGGGCAGCATAAGCTCCAGGTTTCCTTAACAGCAAAACTAATAAATCGTTGCATGATAATGTGCAGCAGAAAGGACAGAAGATTAGCACATCATGCGATTCCCAAACCCGAAAGTTCATGTCGGTGTGCTGCTGGCACTGCCTACTACACTTGCGGAATCCGACAACAATACAGTAGTTACCAAGAAATGACTATGTTCATATTCAAGACCCCTTTGCTCAAAGCAAATAAACTCTGCAAGGTGAGGTTGCTCAGCTTTTGCCAATCCAAATCATCCAAATCACTCGTGTTCCACTTCCGATTGCAGTAAGGATTGTGATCCGCTGGATCGGCGCTCTGCCTGTCATTCAGAATCTGAAAAATCGCTGGTGATCCACACATTTACTGAAACCGCTCAGTGAAGCGCGCTACTTATAATAAACCAGCCTTTCCTGATACATGTACAGAGATCTCTGTATTGGTATATTGTTGCTAGAACAAAATGTCGTATCCGACGAGAGAATAGCAAAATAATCGCTGCCTTACGTTCATTTCATTCGATTACTAGACGCTACTAGAAAATTCTATTACTACGCGAGCAAGCTAAGTTGTGAAATTCTCGTACTGGCGACTCTAACTGGCCATTAGTAAACCGCTTTATTAAATACAAAGAATACGTTTTGGTACGCTCAGCTAGCCTCGTTAATAACTTATAAAAATCCTTCCATTGCAAAAACTCACGCGCACTGTTTTATATTTCCAGAAATCAGATGTTTGGTCCTTGATCCAATCCAATAAGCACTGAAACTCGACGCCATTCAATGCCATCTGGCCGTTGTTCACCCAGGCCCACAAGTCCTCAACGCTTACGCACTGGTCACCAGAAGTCCGACCTTTCAGAATGTGCAGGACAACACCGTCCACCCAGCTTATCCTAATGTCACGTAACGACAATCTTCGACAAGCAGCCGCTAGCGATTGAAGTTCTTCATACAGAAACTCCAGTAAGCCTGTAAAGCAGCGCGTGACACGAGATTTCTCAGGGCTCAAAGCGATATCGACCAGTATTAGCTGATCCACGGGAGCATGAAGCCCTTTTTGCAGGAAAATGGGGAACAAGCAGCCGCCACAGAATAATGGATCGCCGGCCGTATGAACACCCGCGTTGACAATAACCTTAGTCTGCGACTTCCAGACGTGGTGCAAGCTAGCAACAGACATGTAATCTTGCTGTTTGTTTCTGTAGCATATTCGGAGCACTTGTGCGAGCGTCGAAGCGGTGAGGATGCAATCCCAATCAGCGCACACCCGGTGCAGTCTGCTCTGGTCCGCGCTGTCCAAATGCTCAAACACGATAGCTAGGAGAATCTTAGGCAATAACTTGATGCCGTGATCTACGGAGGAATTCGGTCGGGTTTCGCCTTCCGGTGATTCCAAATCAGCCTCAGAATACGTCCGCTTGATTTGCTGTTCTCGCACAGTGGTGCACTTCCGAGATGCCTCATAAAGCAACGTGCGCAATTTAACTCCCTAAAGAAAGAGAAGAAGTATTTTATGCAAAGAAAGCTTCGAATTCTGTTAATGTAACGTGTCGGAAGGCAGCCGGCTTGTGTACCCTTTCCGAAAGTGTTTAATAACGTGATTAATACATCCGTGACAGGATAAAGCATCTTTTTCCATCATCAAAACATTTTTGTACGATAGGAAGGAAAACTTTATTACATTTTACATGTTGGGCTGGCGAAATGCGCGCTAAGAGAATTTAAATTAGCTTTAAGATAGCTTTAAATTAGCTTTAGCAGAGCTTTAAGATCTCCAATATCTTAATTTCGAATCTAGATGTAGAGTACTGCAACCACCAGCTGTTTCATAGATATTGAAACGCCTTGTGCACTAATATTACTACTCAGGGAGGAACAACAAAACCACTTAACTTCAAACTCGCTCTATTTACGGAAGTTCACTCAGAGTAACCAGTTGTTCAATATACACCAAATTGTACGTGCACGGTTTGCTTAGGGAAAGTGCACTATTAACGGAACATGCGACACAATCAATGATTAGGCCAAGTTACGGTTAACGCGAAACGGTGGCAACAAATTCTTCTTACTGCTAGTAATAACTCACGTTATGGTTTTGCTGGCTCTTGGGTACAATTTTATATCCAATGGAAATGCAGGTTAGTGACTTGTCATCCATGCGAACTGCCCGGATCATAATCCGTGTACGCTCCATTGTTCTGTCGCTCTTCCGGTTGATCGCGTCCAGCATTTCCTGTGCACCCTCTTCACCACGGGAATACATTTTCGGCAGATAGCATCTGCGTTTGAAAAAATGGTCCTTGGAGACGCGGAGAGTTTCCAGTGTGTGCTCGTCTGGAGGATCACGGATCCGATATCCGGATACGACGACAACTTTTGTACCGTCGGAGAAAGTAGCACGTACCACAGCATATCTAGCAGCGGAACTAAACTCCCCGGCGAGCAGTGTGCCTGGGTACCACATGTTCAGCTCTTGAGGACTTGGACGCAGAAGCACCTCCACTGGGTATTCTTGCCCTGCAGCTGTCGTTTCTTCGTACGCATAGAGTGGAGAAAAATGTTGTCGTCTGTTTAGATAGATGTTCCCAAAAGGAACGAAATGAGCTGCGGGCTCCTTCTGGCATTCCCAATCGATCGTTAGGCCTCCTTTTGCACAATCGACAATTCTTCCCTGCTGCCACAGTCCGTCGTCTCGACGGAAATCAACCAGGTCAGATTCCGGCTCGTTGGGTCGGCGTGGCTGTGGATCTCCTCTTCGTGGAGCACGCGTTCCCCGGCTTTTGCACGCGAGCATTTTACGCGGCGCCTCCTTACGTCCCCACATACTGCCAACAAAGGAAGACGATTACTCTTAGTAGAAGTCTCGCTCCAAAATGATCACCGAACCAAGAGAAAATCAGAATCACAAGTTCGCTAGATCATATCCAGGTAACTGCAGAAAAAGTTTTTAGTCCAGCGGCGTACAAAATGTGGTGGTGTTCGCGAAAAGTACTAGGTTAGTTTATAAGTTGCAAACTGTTACATTCAGGACCAGCTGCCAGAACGTGGATCGGTATATAAAGCGCCGGATAATGCTACCGAGAAAAATAACATGCCTCTGATTGGCGTGGAAGTGAGTCGATAATGTCCGGCTCATATGCAATAACAATATTGAAACGGTACGCTTCAATAAAGACTAGTAGAGTAATGACTTAATGAGTACCGCCCCCTGGTCTTAAAGAGGGTTACCATACAGCCAATAGCCTGTAGTACACCGCATGCAGACAGAATTCTTCCTTCTGACAAGTCCTGTCTCAGGAAACAAACAAGAGGTCCAAAATATTTCAACGAATTTCGGTTTTCTGCCTACTTCAAGGATTTCATAACCGGGTACAGACAAGATCATACCCATTCACACAGGGTCACTGAATACGCTCTTTGGTCTGCCTCACCGAGACCACAGACGAGCGAGAAGTGAGTAGAGAGAAATGAGCTGCACTGGCGAGCAGATAATATCAGCAAGGTTTTTGTTCTGTCAGGGATATGGATGCGGTATTTCATGACATGCTGCTTTTATTCTGGTTTCGTAAACCGAAAAAAGTTTTTTTGAAGGCATGGTAATTGGCAAGCTACGTGGGGATCTGCGCCCATGCAAAATCTGTTTGGCACGAACTTCTATATTCGGTAAAAGCGTTATTTCCGGTGGAAAGCGTGTCAGACTGTCACAGCAGATTTTCCGGACAAGGGGCTCTATTAATTTTGTCCAAATATAAAAAATTATTGTTACAAGTTTGTACGAATGTCATGTGGAGTAAAGTGTAAACATACCCCTTTGAAAATATCCGCAGCATTAATTTTGCAGTATGTAGCTGTAAGTATATTTCATTTTTAATTGCGCTGTACCAGTTTGAGAAAGTTTATTCTCTAAAAGTTAAAACTCTGCAAAGACTCGGAGGAGAATAATGTACAGGTTGCTATTGCTAAATGCCAGTTCCCGATTTTAATTATCCTCCTTAACACAAAACGAGTTTTGCTGCAGAGGAGCGCGGTAACCTTATAACTCATACAAGCGCGCAACCCATTTGTGTTCGAAATGTTTGAGGTTTTGGGATCTTTGAAAGCTTCTGAAAACTCCTAAGGAACTTAGTGTATGTGAACGTAGTGCTGTCTGCCTGACATGTTTAGCAATACATATTGTACCAGGTGTTCACCACGGCTCTAATATTATGCAATAGCTTATTTCACGTTTACATGTACATCTACATGAGACATGCTTAGAAAGCAGTTCTTTGCATCGTGCTACTTCGAACGATCTTATAGACGCAGGATTCGGAAAGGCTAATCGACTTGGTTAATTGGGTTGATAGTTTTTACAATTATCAACTCTGCCAGTATCAGCAAATTCATATGTTTCGCTCCACCAATTTACAGTATCCATGTACTTGCACATTCCTTACTGTGGTATGCAAAACATAGTATCGAATATGTGCGAGTTGTTGCTGCATTGTTGCAATAAAAACAGTTTCATAAAGATAATAGTGAAAAACTGAAAAATGAAAACGCTGAATGTTTTCTGAGATACCTGCTATATGCACGTCCTTGTCATGCATGCAACCGCCTGCAATTTGGTCGCCAGGCAGTCATTAATCTCGCGTGCCAACAGTAAAGCAAGTCAGCTTCAAGCAAAGCCCCATGTCCTAGCGATATATATACGTACAGGATATGTATGTATATTAAAGGCGGAATAAGTAAAAACGTAAATCTGAGACAGAGCGCTATTATTACAGGCCATACAAACGAAAAGTGACCACTAATGCCGTAATGAATAATGAACGAATCGATTAAATCGCGCAATATAACTCCAAGTCTGAACAATCCCAAACCAAGGGTGCTCACTTCGGAATGCTCGGAAGCTATTAACCTATTCCGCACATCCAACGTTTGCTACCACGAAAGAGGAATAAGAAGGGATGTCGAGCCAGGTGCCACCACATGTAACTTATGAAGCAACTTTTCCATTACTTTAATTTCGGGTGTACGAGGTGCAAGTAAAAATTTCTGCAACTGAATTTATTCCAAAGCTCTGGAAAAAGATTCTCCCCGTCTGTTATCACAGATGTTCAAAGTATTCCCCCTTATATTTAATACATTTTTTACACCGGTCAAGCCATTCGTGAAAAGCGTCAGAGAAGCCATTTACGGAAAGCACTTTTAGGGCACATGTCACTTCCTTGTCCTTCCTGAGTAAAAAATCTTTTTCCGCGCATCTGGTTTTTCAGTCTCCAAAATAAATAAAAATCGCAGGGGCTTAGGTCTGGAGAATGCGGTGGATGGCGAAGAGTTCTGAGTTTTCGTCGCTCCAGGAAATTTTTCGTAAATCTGGCAGTGTGAGAGCTGGCATTGTCATGATGGAGAAAAAAACGCTGAATTCCTTGTTGACCAGCGGACTGCTTGAGCTTGCGCGCGACTTTTTTCAAACAATCTTCCACATAGAATTTAGAAGTCATCGTTTTTCCTCTGGGCACTGCTGTTTTCGCGACAACTCCACTCGAGCCCATGAAAACGGAATACATCGTTCTTCGAGTATGGGGCTCCTTGCGAACAGTCGTTGGACGAGGCTCGTTTTTACCTATCCACTGCTTCGCCTGCTGCTTGGTAAGAGGCTCAAAATAATATATCATGACTTCATCTCCAGTATCGATCTCGGATAAACGCTGGCGCGGATTTCTTCTGCATTGCTTCAATAGATCTCGAGCAAAACGCACGCGTGCCTGTTTCTCACTGTCAGAAAGCTCGTGAGGCACCCACCTGCCGCAGATCTTCCTCAGTCCCAGGTGATCGTGGAGAATTTTCGCCGCGAGCGCCGAATTGATGCCAAGCTCGTACTGTATCTGTAGGAGGGTAAACGAAGGATCCTTCTTGATCTGGGCCTGCACTCTGGACACATTTGAAGGGATTGTCACAGTCCGTCGTCTTCCAGATCTGGGCATATCTTCCACAATTTCTCTGCCGTCCCTAAACCGCCGATACCAGCGGTATACCGTTGCTTGGGTAGTCACATGGTCCCCAAAGATTCTTATCATTTTTTCATAACAACTAACTGGATCAACATCACTTTTAAAATCCGAAAACATAACAGCTCGAATCTGATCTTTTGTGAAAGGCATGTTATTCTGTGCTGCGTGACAGAATGCGTTTTCACCCCTGGTGGGGTGGCCCTCCCTAGGGCAGCAGTGTGGCCATTGGCCAGTGTCATTAATTTCATAATTTGCATCTTAGATTCTTCTAACTAATGGTACTAGAACTAAACGTATCTGTTGTCCAGGGATCTAGGAATAAATTCAGTTGCAGAAATTCTTACTTGTACCTCGTACATCATCAGGTTTTTCCCAGATGCCTGTTAGTTATTAGGATGGTCACTGGTACATCGCAGCGATATACTTAAAACACTGACAATGCCACGTCCGTCGACTTATGCGTAGCCAGTAGAATAATTTGTTGGGGAAAAAAACACAACACGTCTTATATTGGTGTAAGTTGGCGCCGAAAGAAGGCTGCAAGAAATGCTCGCACTAGTGTGATTATTTTTATCTTTGCTTGCTACATGTTTGTCTGCTGTTCATTCTCGGTTGATTTCTCCGGCTCATTTGCTGTTTATTTTGGTGCCTCTACAAAGCTGCCCTTGGTGGGATAGTGTTGTGCCGGAAATGTGATCAGCATGCGCTGCTAGCCCATCTATACCGCTGTAGCGAAGACCAGGACTGCGAAGTCTGTCTTTACCAGAAACAGGCTGTTTCCCGTATACATACACCCTATGTAAGAGCTACGTAAGTCAGCTGTACGCGTGAGCACAAATTGCACATATGACATAAGAGGAAATCCACTAAAGGACCCACTGTTAAGAATAGGCCTTTATATCAAATTATCTGTACGGGTACACATTGGTATTGTATTCTGTAGTCATCATCCACGCTTCCTCTTCAACCATGCCCTGATTTTGGACACTGAACTACCGTACCGTCATCAAATTCCGTTCTGATTGCTCGGCCAAATGGAGATGCTATGACGCCATAGCGTACAGATTTGGCAAATTTATTGCTCAATTATGCAGCACTTATTATTTCCACTGGTCAGTGGGCTGGTGGTAATAGTGCTGACTGCCAGTACATTCGGATTGCATGGACGCGTCCGCGACGCTGATCACCTCAATAACTCATATGGGAGTAATCCAGAAGCAGCTGTAACAGAGCGCAGTAGTCACTATGCACCAGACAGGGCGAAGGAACTGATAATCGCGGCATTGTTTCCGTTGTCCCATACGCCCGATTCTGATGTTTCGGGCCGCTTGGGACGCGGAGTTCTCCCGGCTGCCATACTAGCACGTGATCATATCAATCGGCACCATAACTTTCTCCGTGGCTATCAATTTAAACTGGATATCAACGACACAGCATGCGACGCGGCGCTGGGTGTAACAGCTCTTATGCATATGCTGGGCAAACCAGGGAAGCGACTAATGGTACTCGGAAGTGGCTGCATCAACACTACAGGACCAATTGCTCAAGCTAGCCAATTTCACGGTCTTGTTCAGCTTTCTTATGCGGATACTCACCCAGTGTACGACCACATCAAATTCCCCAATCTGTACCGAAT